>JPYR01000251.1:8982-27894 GCA_000775305.1 Belgica antarctica
TCTTCAGTGTATGAAGTGTGTAAGATCTACTGGCGTGTTCAGTATATCCAACAACTAAACGATAGACTTAAGGCTGCACGCTGACAGTTCGTTCCATCGAATCTCCGGTGAGTGGCCAAGTTCACTCTAGAGGTTTCGACTCCAACAAAGCCTTCTTTTGTCTTCGGTGAACCATGCTGGAAACGTGACACCACGTCTGTCTCTAATTTGTTACTCCCAAAAATCTGAAATCTCAAGATTTCATCTCCCGACACATGACTAATAGAAACTTTAAAACAACCAATTTAAATGACTGATGGACTGTTGATGAAATTAAAATATATCAGAAAGTGAAGTATACCACCGAAGGGGCGAGAGACGGAGATGGAAAGGAGGGCGAGATGGGGAAACGTTGTATGATTAATATCGCTTCATCTTCTCGTTCATGTTTGTTTCTCTCGACGAGATCGCAACTTTTTGTGTCCATTCAAGACAATTTGTTGCGTTAAAGTGTAAGGAGACTTCATATCAACCTCAAACCGTAATTATTTTACATGATGCGGGCATCGGAGACAAGATAAATTGAAATGACAAATCTCATTTCAAGAATCATTAAGTATCACATGCGACGCATATCACCTATCGTTTAAGTACCAGAGAAATCCATCATCGAGTTGGATCTCGGCTGACTTGCAAGACTTATCGAAAGCAGGATTTTTGTAATCCGTGACATTAAGATCGGGTAATCTGATGGATTGAAGCTTCGTTCTGATCGTTTGGCAGAGATTGTGAAGTTGAAATGTTATGAATTTGCAAAGAAAGATTGTAGTTGTCTCTGGTTTGCAAAATTAGAAAATTTAATTTTCAGAGGCATCATGGCATCATTTTCAGAGGCATTGCGATTGCAAAATGTCAAGTGCATAGTTTTTAGAGAAATTACTTGTGATGACAGTTAAAGTTTTTTTTTGGGATTTGAATATGATCTCAACATTTTTATATCACAAAGCCTTTAAACAAACTCAAGTTCTAAACATTTTCGAAGTGTGAAAACTCTCTGCTAAATCCAAATCCAGTTCTAATTGGCTGCCAACATCCCAATTATAAGTTTTATCAAACAATGACACATAATTGCTGCTTTACAACTTAAATTTGACTAATCCCTTCACATTTATTACTAATTTGATGGGTTTGTGATGCCCCAAAGAGTTAATTAGAGAGACTCTGATTAATTTTTATTGATTTCTCCGCAAGACAAACACGATTTCCCGTCAATCCGCTTGATGATGATGTTCACCTGCATAGCGATCTAAATTCTACCTGCGCCAGCCCGCCTTTTCTACTTGCCGTTCGTTCTTTTTCTACAATTCTAGTTTTGCAGAAGTTAAAAGCGGAGATTTTTTTTTTGGGTGGTCTTCGTGGCTAATGTGAGAGAATCGCTTTACCGTCAGAGTCGTTTACCTCATAATCATCATTTTCGAGAAAGAAGCACAACGAGTAGTTTATAATTTTTTCAAAAGAGACGTTTTTGTCTCGAAGCATATGAAGGCAATTAAGTAATGTCCCATTATGTCTCTCTTCGCTGGTTTCTTCACCGAAAAGCTACTTCTGTACAGAAATTTACAGGCACTCGCAACATTTTGTGTCGTATGGATTTCATGTCGCTTATTAAATGTCTATTCAAGCATCGTTTTTTGCTTCTTCTATGCACATTTGAAAGCACAACTCTTATGACGAACAGACAAAACAATAAATGTTAAGTTTTTATGGCTCCAAATCACCATTTCAATGTTTTTATTTGACGATAAAAAGATGCTCGCTGAAGAGATGCTTCGCTGAAGTGATGTTCACTGAAAGCAGCAGCTCCTAGGCAGTAATGTCCATCAAAAATCGTTAGTCTTGGTTTTTTGTTTATCCGCGAAGCATTGTGTCATGTGTATCGATTAGGAATGGGGCAACAGTTCAGACATCGCAGCCGAGTGATTTATTTCTCATGGTTTATTTGTTCTGCTTGGTTACAGTTTCTCTTTTTATCGGCTGTCCGCTGCTGATGCTTAAACTAAAGCACCAGATGAATATCCTGGTCCCGTAAAGGTTAATAAAATTCATCCCGATGCAAAAAGGTGTATAAATCAAACTCGAAGAGTTCAAAATTCACCGTAAACTCTTCATTGTTATGTCAAAGTGATCAAAACAACATTTTTCCTGCCTCGCGTGATGGGTTTGTTCTCGATTAAAAGACAACATGAACCTTGCCATGCCATGCCGTCCGTGGGTCATTAAAGTTATTGGTTTTTTCGGGTTTGGAATTGAAAAATATGAATTTCGTTTGGTAGGTGATCAAATTGGTTTAGTAATCAAGATTAGCATAAGATTAGCATTTGTTAAACGATCCTCAACACCTCGCGAGAGATCGAATTAGACGCGCTATTGACTTTCGGTGACCTCTAGCATTCCGATGATATTTTGTGACAGTTTTTGGACAACGAAATTTTTTTGATGTGCTTCGATTAATCACGGTTTGAACGGACACAAGCAGGGATTAGGGGTGATAAGGAAGTGATGTCAATGCAATAATGAAGATTTTGATAAGATATTAGAGATGAGAAGTTAGCTTTGATTTATTATAAATTGTGTCTTGCTATTGCACAGCAAAATAAACAAAAAAAAATGCAAAAATCCTGAAAAAGAAAGAAAGTAACTGCTATTGCTTTGTTTTACAGTTTTTAATAATTTTAAGCACGATAACTAAGATGTTTTTTTAACAAATCTTCTCGTTATTAACAACCAAGTCTTGAATAAACTTCACACAACCTAACTGCCATTCTTACCCTGCACGTGTAGCCAATCTGAAAACTAACCCACGCCACTATCAAAAACCAAGTCCAATCCAATTTCTTGTTTCAGATTTTCGTGTAAAATGCGAGGACATAAATCCCAAAAATTACTCGCGTCGTTGATTTGTTGATGATCGTTTTAACTGCGCCATTAAAAGTCAAAACCATCAATTCCGAAGATACAATACATCAGCCTTGGTTCTCTCCCCAAGGAGCTCGATTAAAGTGCCCAATATTAATGTCTACTTTAATAGAATTTTTATTAATTTTTCTCTTCTTCGATTTATAACGTGAAGTGGATAAAAAGAGTTTTATTTACGGTTTCGAATAAAATTCACAATGTGATACTAATCTATTAGAGGATTATTTATGATATCAACCTAACTAGATGAACATGCGTCGTTGTAGACTATTTTATATCGCTCGATGGAGCTTTTCTTCTCGACAAAGTGTAAAGGCGAAGAGAGAAGAAATGTTTCGAATTTGAATAATAACCTAATCGACCTCTTAAAATGGCTCAAAAGAATTGAAAAACATAACAACACGACATGATAAATAATTCTCATTTGATGCCAATTCCAGGTGAAGAGGGAACCAGTTATGTACATCGCTTTTCTTTCTCTCGTTGATTGCCTTCTGAAAACTCTATTTCGGTATCGGCGATACGGGAAAGTTGTGTGATGGGAAAAAAGAGAAGAGAGTGAATAAATAGAACACAATTGTGCAAAAAGGCGAAAGTCTCACTTCACAATGTTACTTTTTATGTCTGTGCCTTATGCCGTAGTTCGATCAATATTGAATCGAGTCTCGCGGAATTCATTATTCGCAGCAAAGCAATCAAATTGAGTTCAATACAATGAGAAATATTTCCCAGTCGCGGTATCTCGATGCCTGGCACTGCCAACATAATGGACCCCATGACTCAGTTTGAAATAATTCCGCTCGGCAATGGATCGGGGAAATTCCTCATGGAGAGCTTCGAATTACAAGCGATTGAATGACTTGAGTTTAGGTTTGGGGGAATTGAATGACTGAAGCTTGGGTTTAGGGAATTTAAATGACTGGATATTGAAAATTAATTAGAAGTAAATTTCTGTGGCATTGTATGTTGTGGTAAGTCATACAGGTTTTCAGTAAAAGAATCAAACACAGCAAATTCAAATTAAAGTTTATTGTAAATCATAGCTGTTTAAGTTATGGATCTTTCAGAAGTTTCCTGGATTTTTATGTCAAAGTTCCTGGTAACTTCAAAGTCTCTGAAATAATCCAAGAATTCCAAAAATCTAAACAATCCCAACAAACTAGAACTTTCTTCGACCCACAAACTAAACTACAGCCGTTGAACTCGTACCTCAGACGATTTGTAAGTAATCCCATGTAATATTGAAAAAATTGAGCCCTTGTTACGTTCGACAAAATAAGGTGATTTCACTT
This sequence comes from Belgica antarctica, assembly GCA_000775305.1. NCBI lineage: Eukaryota > Metazoa > Arthropoda > Insecta > Diptera > Chironomidae > Belgica > Belgica antarctica. The sequence goes on from JPYR01000251.1 coordinate 13,230, forward strand.
CACCGAAGCACCCAAAATCCCGAGAAGACAGGCGAGAGAGAAAAAGACCGAAATAATAATTTTAAATGGAATCGTTTCCAAGCATGTCTTCCATATGGGCTTTTAAATGAAAACAAATGAGATGACATTCATTAAACGGCCGAATTTTCTTCGAGAGACGAGAACAAAAGAATAACTCAAAATATTCAGCAATTTGGTGGCTTTCTTGGTGCCGCAGGGCTTTCGGAACTTGAACATCTTACTTTAAACGGTGAAAAGAAACAAAAAACAGACGCACTCATCTGATGGCACACTTTAATTCCGAAATTGATCACATAAATAATCCACAAATTTGAATATTTTTCTCCATTATGCCTTAATCTACGATATTATTTTCTTCGCCCGGGCTTCGCGCACATTTTTTCACAAAAAATCGCTGTAAGACACAAAAAAAATCCACAAAAATTATGCAGACAGAAACAAAACTTCGATCGCTTTGCCGTGGCTTTTGTCATCGGTCTCATCCAATAAACATTCATCCGAATAACAATGAAATAATTATCATTTTTACGGAACAGAAAAAACTCAAACTCGATGGCTTCCACAAGCAGAGATACAAAAAACTAAGCTCTCTTTTCATTTCATTTAACAAACTATCATAGCTTAAACATTGTTGTGAGTTATGGCAATTCATAAATATTATTCTAATTTATATTCAGGCAATTATAATGACTCGGGTCGATTGTTTGTTTAAAGGTAATTTTAGAGAGGGAAAAAAGTTGAAGCAGCTAGGGGCGATTGAAAAGAACGTCACTGGAATGACAGTTCAAGTTAATATTGTTTTTGTTAGAATGTGGTTTCTTGGTTTTCATACTAGATAATTGTTTTAAGTGTAAATAATTGCGTTCAAGGTTATGTTCTATGCAGTTTAACTTCTGTTCAGTTCAAATTCTTTTCCCTTTAACGGCATAATTTTTCTGTTAAAACATTTTTAAAAGCTAAGACTTCTGAATGTTGAGTTCATTACTAACATTTCCTGTGACACCATTTTCAAATTTTCCTAAAATCAATTTAAATTCAATTTCGAAGTTAAAATTCTATTCATTAGGGTTAAGTACTTCATTGATGTTTGTGATTTGATGAACTCATCAGCCACATAACTTTCAAAAACAAAACAAATCCATTCAAATTGAAAGTTTTGTCATCTTCTTATTTTGAGGTTAAATTTTAATAAGTTTACTCTAACATTTTTCAGTTGTACCAAAAACAATCGTTTTAAAAGAAGCAATCTTCAAGTTCTAAAAATGACTTCACTGCCCAACGACTCAGCCAAACTTTCAAGAAGAAGGCAAAAAGATGTGATCAATTATTTGTTTATGGCCATAAATTATCCAATGTAAATGAACCGTTGCTAAAAATCTAACAAATTCTTCTTTGTTTACGAGGATTTATGTTCCTAATCTTCCGAAAATATCTCACACCTTTATTGATAACACGATGTTGTGAATGTTATTTTAATAAAATATTATTTCAAGCTACCAGTGACCGAAAATATAAAGCGTTCTTTTTTATCTGAATCCATGGAATGAAGTCAAGGTAAAGGTCGTAAAATTCATAGCGCTGTTATATTCTCGTGGCAATAAAAATTAAATAAAAGAGAAGCATCCTGAATGGAATAAAAAAGAATTAGCTTTAAACATCCAGCAACCGATGAGAACTTTATTGTTGAACGTTCCTGATTACAGCAGTCTTCTTTAAATCAATAAATTTAAAAGTTAAACCAAAACATACGCACAAAGCTTTCAATATAAAAGAAATTAAAATCAACAATTTCCTTATAACCGAAAGCCAAACACCAAACGTTCGCTGTGAAAAATCGAGACGATTTGAGAATTTAAATCATGTTTCTGAGGCAAAGGAAGAATACAAAGCAGAAAAGGGAGAAAAAGGTGATAACAATCAGTGAAATTATGACAAAACATTGAACAAACATGGGCAGCAGTGAAGAAGGATCTCGAAAATTTATTGCGACTTCTGCTTCAGCCGTTCAACGAGTTTCCTTCTGCGATTGCATAGAAAATATTAATTTGTCACAATGTTCCAGGATGCACACGACCCAAAACCTTAAGTGGAAGCTGATCAACGATAAAGATTAATCACCACTCAATTCATATTCTTTCCCCATACCTTTGGGCTTTATTTGTTTTCCCGTTTGCATCTGGCCTTCCTAATTAGCCACGTATTGTTGTCAATTCAGTTTTGATATTAAAAATGTCTTCTTCTTTTGTTGTGCGAATAAAAACCATAAAGATTAAGGCACCATAAAAAATCACACACGACATGCCCATGCGTTTGAACTACAAACTTACTGAAAACAACAAACGGCACAGCGGGATGGAAGTCAGTACTGTCTTTGAGTAGCCAAGAAGTTGAATTTTGTTTTAGTTATTTAGAGTTTTAAAAAAATTCTGTTGACATCAGTTTTGCTTGTGTACAAAAATAATCGTTGATCTTAAAGACTTGATCATGAATTTCAGTATACTGGCAATTAAAAGATTGTGCAGAAAAGAAGTTAAAATCTTAAAATGACACAAATCCGACTTGAAAATTTAAATTAGCAAATAAAACTTTGCAAAAATTATCACAATTTGTTCGCATACATAATTCACTGTTCGTGCTACTTGCAGGCAGTCCTGACGCTGCGAAGCGCTGGTCAAAACTATTAACTTCAAGGAGAGAAGAAATTAATTTTTTACGCTCTTTTTTATTATTATTTGGAAGATAAAAGCAAGCAACAAAAAAATACACAAAAGTGTGTGCAAACCTGGGCGAAAAAAACAAGATGCAAAGCAAACGATATTTTGATAAAAATCACGAAGCAAATACGAAAAACAACGGAAAATTGTTTGTTCATCGCTTAAATGGTTTTATGTTGTGCGCAGAACCGATTTCGACGCTGAATTGTAGCAAATAGATTGCGTGAAAGTTAAGGAACGTTACCGTACTCATCATGTGAACGTTTAGAACTGTCAAATCAAACTTGAACTCGTTACTTCAATGTTAAAAATTAAATTTCATGCTGTGTCAAGAAGAAGGTGAGTTCGAAAAGAGAAATTCTGTGAACGATAAAGCGAAAGATGAACGCTTTCGTATCAAGATCATCTCAATCGCTGTGGTCTGGACTCATTGTGTGTGATTTCCATTATTGAAAGAACATTTTTCATCGACAAAAAGAGATTTTGTAAGCGTCGCAAACATAAATCATCGACTGAGTTGTTTTCGGTGGATGAAGTTAAAAGGTGTCAAAAATGTATCTCTTCAAGACAATTCTACAAGCGATGTGCCCTCTTGATTCTCGAGAAACGAACACCAGTCGGAATAAAAGGCAGCCTGAGAACAACAATGAAAAATTCCTTGCCATGTTTGTGTAACAACCGAGAAAATAAAGTGTCAAAATGTGAGAAAATACGATTTCAATCTATTATCGTTATGATTGTTTGGCGTCGAATGCCTTCTGAAGGATGCTTTTGCGTTGATATGAGATTTGTTCAATAAATTTGTGATTTGAAGTTTTTTATTGCGATAGAAGGGCGATTTCAAGTTTAGACGAAATAAATGTTGATCAGGCTACATTATCAAGAGCTTTTAATACTTGTTAGTTTGTCGATGAATTTTGTTATCACCGATTCTGTTAGAGTTTTATTAATTAGTAGTAATTTACAGTCGCAACTATTTTGTACAAAATAAAAAAAATTGAAGTCAAAAAAATTGCGATAGAACTCAAAAATAAACTCGGTTTTGCTGGTGATAAGAATTTAAATCTTTCAGTTTTCTTACAGTGACAGAAAATATAGCAATTTATATTTATGTATTCAAAAGCTTCAAAATTTAGTTAATAATCGAAAAAACTTTTCCACACTTCACGGCTTTGTACCGAAGTTCCTGAATCTCCAACCAAGCGTCTGTAATCCCATTGTGGCCGACTTGATTCGGTTTTCGTTATTAATTAGCAGCAAATATGGATTTCCATCAACACATCCCGCAACAGACTCATTGATTTTTATGGTTTCGTCAAATTCCACAGCTTAGAAGCGATGCCCGAGGAAAGATTCTGATGCGTGGATAGACGTGATGCTACCGAGTCAGTGAAAGACTGGAGAGAATCGCTTCTTATCCCTTCTGAGTCATTTATTGCCTCCGTTTCTTTTCTCCATTCTGTGTTTTTATTTTCGTGAGCAAATACACTTTACCGCTTAACGGAATTTTCTTTTTTTTTTCACTGCGAATCGACCTCGCTGCTGCGGCATTGTGCACTTAAGCACTTCAATAAAAAAGCAATCCCAAAAACAGATAAAACGACATAAAGCATCATCCAAAGGTATCATCAGATGGATTGTCGACGCTTTCAAAACAACTCGCAACGACAGTGACGAAATAATTGATCGTAAATTACCTCCAATCGGTGCTGACATGGATGGATCTTCTGTCAATTGATCTATAAAAGTCGCGCGGCGTGGTCCACGGCAAAAAATCAACATTAGAAAACACCCGCTTGATCATGATTCGTTAGTCAAAATAGCTCCCACTCTTCACACTTTCGTCCGCTGGTGTTGACCATCGCGTGTGTGTGTTGATTGTCCCATAGCACACCGAGTCGCTTTGCGGTTAGCTTGCACAACAACAACGATCGCAACCACAAGGAACACAAACACTGGCGCAGCACCGAAAGAAGTGAAGAGAAGAAAAGATGAAAAATACCCAAACAGGTTAATTGGAATTGTGTGTTGTGTGATCTACTCAATACGTTCAATTCAGTTGTGATTCGATACTCTCCGCGAGCTAAACGCTTTTTTCCCGCTGCTGCCGAGATCAATTCCGTCGCGAGATAAAGAAATTCTTGAGCTTCGACGATCAAAAATCACTGGAAATAATTTTACGGGTCAGTTATCAGCCGATTAAATCTCGATCAAGTGAGAAAAGTTGTCGATTTGAGTCAACCTCGGGGTGTCAGAGTGTGTCACAACATATCGCCGCGCGATCACCAGTGATTATAATAAATTTAAAATTTTTTCGTCGCATAAAATACGGATTTACAAAAATTTATTCTGTGAAAAAATCCGTTTCTAAGTGAATCTCATCTAAAAATGGAAACCTGATACGCGGCACTCGTGGCAAAGCAGATCCGAAGAGAAAACTCACAAATTGGATACGACGATGTTCAAATATTTGGAAGCGAAAATGACTTATTGAGCGATCGCAGTGCAGAAAAAAATTAAATCGACGGCTAAAGATGATAAAATTTATGGGAATTTGAAGTGACGTCGGGGACCAAATACAGTTTTAATCGCTTTTCCCCCTTTTTGCGGCGTTTGTGATAAAGCACAGTGGACGTTAAATGGTTTTGTGCGCCGTGCGTGTGAATAAATTAAACAGACTAGAGGTGAAGCAACCACCTGTTGATTGCTCAAAGGAGATTTATTAGTGCCAATTGGAATATTGAAGCAACTTTGTTTTCGATCGATCGGCGCTGGTTTTTTTGCTCAATCATCGAAACAACACGATTTTCTGTGAAACATTCATGAGAGAAGAAGTGAATCAGATCACAATCAATAACGTGACTCATTAATAGACCGATCGCATCATCTTCTCGAGTTTTGTGAATCGGAAAGTGTGGCACAGAGCCTAATTGGATGTATCATTGATAATCTCTCGGAGATTTGTGAACAAAACAAGTGGACATTCCAGTGGATCTCGTCAGCCGCCCAAAAATAGCCAAAAAACTCAACGGTTTACGTCACCCATCGGTGGATTCCTGTTCGCCCCGAAACAATCAGGTAATATTCTAAGAACTTTTCACTTTGCCACCTTGCAATCATTAATCTTGGCCGAGTCGGAATCGTGATCCGAGTAACTCACGAGAACAAAAAGATTTTCGTTAAATAAAAGACTGCCTTTGTTGATCGCCATCTCCGGCACTTTATGGAAATGACTTTTTACGATTGTGGATGATAAAACGAACGATTTACAGACGGCGGGATCTTAGAACAGTAGTAAATAATCAAATAAATTAAAAAGACATTAAAAATCATCTCCTGGAATGCCTTCGCGTCGAGTGTGAGTAAAAATAATGGAACCTGAAGCGGCTACTTGAATTCTTGGAATGCCTGCAAAGTCATTAAACAGAACTCGAAAGTCATAAACACATCTTTGCAATGATAAATGACGCTATGATTAATTGTGCAGCGAAAGAAACAAAGTGCGATGCAGATGAACTGCTTTGTTTCACTTTTTGTGCCTGACTTCCATCGCGCATTTGATGATGGATCTGTTGTTGCTTACGGGTGCAAAAATCTTCCTTTAGCGGCGTGCAAATTTTAATTACCTTTTCAGTTCAGCAAAAGCTTTGCCGCGTGCGAAACTAATCGCTAATTTATGTTCCATACTTGGACGGGGCGAAATTAGGTTCAAGCTGAAAGCTTGAGAGAGTTTGAAGGCTTCTGATTTCATCCGTTCAAATCCAAATCTGAAGACAGCCTGAGATTGGTTGGCTGGAGTTTGGCTGCAGTTTAAAATGAATAGAATTGAGACGGCTCGGATCTTTACGGATTTTGTTGATGTTGACACTTTGAAGAAACTCAGGCATTTAAAACTAGTTGAAAAACTAGTCAATAAAAGTTACAATCTTAAATATTATTGAAGTTTGAGCAGTTGAAACCGGACAAAATAAAAAGTTCGGAAACATTCAAAGCTTTTGAATTCAAGCTTTTGTAAATAAATGTATAATTTGAAGTTCTATAGTGATTTGAAGTGTCGCAAGCTTGCGCAGAGGCTGACAAATCATTTTAAGTTAAAACTCTTTGTAACTCCATTGTATTTAAGCGTACACAACTTAGTTAAAAAAAATTACAAGCAATACTTCTTAAGTTCGTTTCAATTTTCTTATGATTCGTTTGTTCAAATCCTACTAAAATTCTAAACTCAAAATCATCATCGGTGGCTTGTCCCAATCATAAGCAGTTTTCATTAGAATTAATTAGATTATTCGCAATAGGCATCATTTGCGTCGGCACCAAATTCGTCAAAAAATATTGCATCAATTTGGATCACAAAAAAAGAAGTTTCTAATCAAATCATTAATTTACATTCTTGCAGACTTGAAACTAAAGTGAAATCAACACGAGAAGCTGCGACAAATCATCAGCAACCGACATGAACCAACAGTGCAAAGTGTGTGGGGAGCCCGCTGCGGGCTTTCATTTCGGAGCGTTTACCTGTGAAGGATGCAAGGTAAGCAGAGTTGTGCCCCGTTTATCAAGCTCCAATTCCTATAAATTACGATTTCGTTAATTGCTATCGAAATTTATTGGGCGAATAAAGAATGGCGGCGGCTAATGTGCCGCTCTTCGGTAAACATATTCGAAATCTCGCTTTTCAAGCTTCACGTCCTGTGCGTAGGTTCTGACTGTGAATTAAAATTTCACAAGTCGTTAAAGCTCCAATAAATTCGATTGAAGGCCTTATCATTGAATGCCTTTCTCGGGCAATTTTTGGCTCCACATTAGCCCAGTTGAAGCGTCAGCAGCGTCTCTTGCAGCATTTCCAATAATTAATAAATAATAAACCGGTAAGAACAGCCCCCAGCTGCGCGTTAAGTGACTTTCAGCTGTATCATCTGACTTTATTACGCTCAAAAAGGAAATTATTGAATACAGCGCAAGATGATTCCAGATCCAGATTTACATAAACGCTGCACAACAAAGTTCGAATAATTCCAAAACCTTCAAGTAACTTCACAATTAACATCACTTACACCGCAGTGACAGTTGTTAATTGTCCCCCGACGAAAATCAGAATCATAATTTTCGGCCATTTCTTTTAATTGCCTTTCGTATTGTGTCATAATTTGGATAAATAATGTGAGACTTTCAAATATTAAAAACGATTTCGGGTTTGGCCTTCTCCGAAGACGTTCGGTTAAAGTCAAAAATAATCAGAAGAGTTTGGTTAATTAACACCCTCGAAATCCTTTCCACCTTGTTAGTGATGTGGTGGCTGAAGTTTGGAGTTTGGGGATTCCTTACATTTTCCAAAAAAAATCTTTAAACTTTTAAATTAAAGTCAATTCAAGATGTTTTTTATAATTGAAAATAAAAAAACTTTAACACTTAGTTAAAACGAAATTAAAAATATAAATTGACACAAATTCTACATCACGGCCAACATCAATACAGTCTCCGCCAATCCCGTTCAAACTCCCCGTCACACGATTGATGCGCAAGTCTTTCAATTATCGACTTGTGTGCAAATGAGTCCGGCAAACAATTCCAGCACGAATCGAATCGAAACGATGTCTCCATGTTCTGCCATTGCTACGCAAATTTTTGCCTGTTCAAGCTTGAAGCGCGCAGAAGTACAAAAGATCATCCGACAAATATTTAATTCTCATTTTCTTTATTTCTCTTTCTCCCGTGCAGTCCTTTTTTGGTCGCTCGTACAACAATTTATCGTCGATATCCGAATGCAAAAACAATAGCGAGTGCGTAATCAACAAGAAGAACCGGACGGCGTGCAAGGCGTGCCGCCTTAAGAAGTGCCTGATGGTGGGAATGTCAAAGAACGGATCTCGATACGGTCGCCGCTCGAACTGGTTCAAGATCCACTGTCTTCTCCAAGAACAGCAGCAGCAGCGCGATCAACACCAGCAATCGAGTCACCCGCACCAGCCACACGATCTCATGTTTCTCAATCTCATGGAAGACTACAGCAAGAACAACCACAACCGGGCGTCGCTGTCGTCGTCGTCACCGTCAATTAGTTCACCCGAAAGTCACAATTCTGATAGTTCTGTGGAGATCGGCGACAAGAAGAAGTCATCGCACTCGCTGCACCACAAAATTCCGCCCAAAATGCCAACGGCGACGTCCGCCATCAATCCACCTCTACCATCCCAGCTTGCATCGTTCTTCCAGCTTATGCCACCACTTGGACCTTTGCCACTGCACCTGTCGCCCTTCCAGAAACTCATGCCACCACCACCACTGACTTCCGGTGCGCACAACTTCCTGCCACCCGGCCTGTTCAGCAGCCCCTTCCACGACTCACTCCACCATCTCTACGCACAACAGCAAAGCTTCTTGTCGCAAGCCAACCTTCCGTCGCCACTCGCTAGTCTACCAAATAACAACAACCATAAGGACAGCATCAACAACAACCTGCTGCACAGCAAACCGAGTGACTTCTACCAGAAATATTATTTCAACAAAATCAACCATAAGTTCGCTGACGATCACGACGAGAACGAAGTTGACGACGTTACGCCATCGAACTCGCCACCGCTTAAAGTCGATGTCAACTCGCCATCACACTCGACAGCGTCGAATTCACCAATCATCTGCGACGACATCCAGAATAATCCGATTGATTTGAGCATGAAAAATGAAGATCTGCTTAATAACAATACAAATTAGTTAATTTTATTCTTCGCCGGTCGTCTTCTCTCCTTGATGACAGCATCCGACCGGTGCACTGTTGGCCGAGCGCGGCAGTGACCATTCCGCGCGACACATTTAGCGGCTTTGTGTTAATCATTAATGAGTTTGGACAACGGCGAGGAAAAATGCCAGCAGAGACAAAAGACGGAGCTGTTTAAAGATGGGCAACAGGTTTTGTTGTGTGTCCCGCACCACAGCCCAGCGATTTTCGACAATAGCACGCGCTTCAGTCGCATTGGCAAAAAATTAAATTAGTGTCTTCTAAAAGCGTGCGCGGGGTTGTAATTTTGAAATTCACATTTGAATGTCGACGAGTGATCGAGATGTAGCAAAAGTATTAGCGAATCGCTCAACACTCTGTGTGTTTACTATTTAAATTATCTGTCCGCAGATTTGTGTTTTTTTGGCTAGCGACTCGTGAACCGTGTGTGTGAACCGTCAGACGAAGCAGCCAATTAAATATTAGTTTAAGGAAGCAAAGCCAGTAAAGCGGCCAGTAGCCTGAGGCCTTGTATGTCAGGGCGACTCTCGGAGATTGTCAACATTAGGAGTTAATCCAACTCAAAATGCTATTGGATCATAGGTGTTTAGTGTCGGTTGGCTTGGATGCAGTATGGATTGTGGGGCTTCAAGATTTTTAAGAATTTTTGATTGTTTTGAGATTGATCATATGAGTATACGCTTTCTGGTGCTTAAAAGCATAACACAGGAACTTTAAAGGTTAAAAAGGGTCAAAAAGTTGAACATCACTGCACATAACCTATAAATCTATCAGAATATCGCTTATTTTGCAAGATTCTCCAAGTTCACAAGGTTTTTTTAAGAAAAAAATACAAAATTCTTAAACTTTTGAGGTTATATCAGCCATAAAACATCAGTTTAAGATCACATAACCTAGAAATTTCTTGAAATACCCATCAATTATTTCAACCAAGTTTCCACAAACAAAACCTTGCACTTGATGTAACTGAAACAACTTAACCTCGAAACTGAATTACAATCAAAACTTTATCAAGATCCTTGTCTACCAGCCCCCACAAGCCAAACTTCAGCCATTAATCTTTGAGTGTCGTTCTTTTCACGACCATTTTTGAGATGTTAATCTTTAGGAAATTGTTTTAGCGATTAAGTAGCATTTATTCATATTTTCCATAAAAGTTTAGCAGTTTAGTCAGTTATCATTCCGATGAATATTTAAATTAGCCATTAGCCGTGCGCTGGTAGAGAGACGCGCAGCAACAAGTACCATGTAAAAATTGTTGATGAAAATGAAAACCGAAAATATTTTCGAATAAATTTGTAGTTTTGAAGCAATAAATTAAGACTTTTGTAAGCTTCGAAGCACCGAAAGCAGCCACCAAATCCCTGTCAACCGAAATGTTTTTGAAAATCACATTCTTTTTGTCTTAATTCGACATGTTACAGCTACCTGATTGGACAGGCTAGCCACTCTCGAACAAGCCACAACTCCGATTAGCCTCAATAAATCTGCGAACAAAACGTTAACACACCACTAATTACCCAACCACTTGTGACGGCTTAATGTGAATTAATGACATTGAATCCCTCGAAGTCCCCATTAAAAGGCTGATTTATACGACTCATGCACTGCCGTTCTCGCCCGTGTTTGCAGAAGCGATTTGAGATGTCGCTTGAAGGCTTCGTCGGCAGAAAAAATAAAAATCTTCAAGAACCAATTGCGAGATAAATTGTTTATTCATCTCACTAGCCTATAAATCATCAGATTTGTTCATCTACGGGAGATTGAAATGAAATCATCGGTCAGCATTGTTTTTAGTGCTTGAGATGTTGACCAGCACTGTCTTTAACTAGTTTTCAGGTGGAACAGTTTGGAAATGTTAAGAACGGAAATGGTAAAAAAGGATTTTTTTCAACTGAAACGGCCTGAATATGGAACAAAGTCTTTAAAAAGTAGTGAAACGAATTGAAAAGGGAACAAAGCCTTGAAGAACACTCTTAACACACATAAAAACGTCGAACAAACTTAACTATCGTAATTAGTTAAACAACAACTGCATTTTAAACCTTCGAACAGTCACTGCCACCTAACGACTGTGCTGGAACTGCAATCATTCGAGCGGCAAAGTGAAAACGCAACTTAAGGGCATGTCGCAATGTTTCTCCAACAATTAGATTTCTCAACGCTCGCAGCCACTCGATTATCTAATTAATTGCCCCATTCACTATCGCCAGAATCCATTAATAATTTCTCGAGTTCCAGCTTCAATGGTCAACCCTTGACTGCAGTGAACTCTCAGCCGCATATTGCACATGTCGTCTTTGAAAGTCGCCTTTTCGCTAATATAAAAATTTATTTGTTTGCGTTTTAATGGGAAATATTAGTTTTGCTGTTGACACGGATGATTTGGATGAACAGCGAGAAGATCAGAGATTGTGTTTCTTGGTGCCGCCTTGTTCGAGGGCGTGGTCTGCGATGGAGAAAACAAGCAAGACGCGTTTATACCGGGAAGATTTGATTTGGAACGACTGGAGATGGTCAGTGAAGTGAATTAACTCGAAGAAAAGCTGTGGAAATACAGTGTTGGCTTGCACAACGTACGACAAGGGTAAATCAAACGACTTAATTTAATTAGAGTACAACTTTATTGGGAAAATCTTTAATCAGAACAAGTTTTAAGCATCGTTTAAGAATATTTAAATGCCTTGTAACAGCATGACGTTCATCTTAATTGAACATTATAACAATTTTAATCATTTCGAGTATTTACAAACAGCAAGTTTAATCGGGAACAGGCATATTTGGTTAGTAAAAGTTAATTGAAATCGGTTTTTCGGGTTATTTTTCAGATTTATATTTCAGAGCCCACTTCAGTGCAGGCCCCACACCCCTGCATATGTCATTAACAGCTCCACTAGCATAATTAAGTCAACCCAAGAAGCTTGATGAAGTCGGCAGCCTTACAAAATGCCTTTCATAGCGTATTCTTAATTGAAAGTTTTTTCTTCGATCCAAATTTTCTTCAAGCACATATCACCGAAGATGTTCACAGTATCAACGATACTTGCGTCGCACTTGAACGGATACTCAGCGAAAAGCTGTCCGTTCACATAAATCAGGTAGCTTTCAAAGCTGCACTCGATGTGCATCTTGAAGAACTTCCCTGGCGATAAATCATAAGCTTCCAAAGTTGTTCGTTCTTCGCGCAGCCACTTCCCGTTCACCCAAGTGTTCCTGCACACAATGTGCTGGCCGCCCTGGTTGCTGAACCGCAGGTTGATGTGCAGCGCAATCACCGGATGCGGCCAGAAGAACGGCTTTTCCTGCAAGTTGATGGTGATGGAATGAGGTAGCATCTTGACTTTCCCGCAGACGTGGATCGTCTTGTTCCTGACGAACCCGCCTGGGATGTGTCCCATGTACGGCACTGTGATGAACTTTGCGTCGCTTGTCTGCTCCGCGGATGGAACGTTTTCGATTGGCACTTGGGGATAGGAGTCTCTGTACAGCTGGTCGATGGCGATCTCTTTGACATCGCCCTTGACTTCAATGCCGTTGATTTTTCGGAACGGAACGCGGTGGGCAAAGGCGCCAAAGTGTTTGCCGTTCACACCCATCAGGAATTCCTGGTCGGTGATGACGATCTCGATGGAGAAGCGGTGGCCGCGAAACAAGTCGTAGCGGGCGGAGAATGTCGAGTTGCACTCTTCTTCGCCCCAGTGGCCTGATAAGGACAGCGAAAATGAAACCAAAACAATCGCCAGCTGACCTAATGTATGACTCACCAGACACTTTTGAGTTCCTGACAATGTAGTTCTGTGGAAGACGTGGATTGAAGTGCAGAGCGACGTCCTGCTTGTTAGTGGCTGTCAAAATGTTGATTGAAAATCTTTCGCAAGACTTCAAAACGACTCCTGAGATGATGAAAGCTGTTCCCGCCACCGGTTCTTTGAAGTTGAACGAGCACAACACTTCAGATTTCGTTGACAGATCGGAGCTGCGCGGTTTCAGCATTCCGTAGTCACTGCCGACGATTTCGCAGCTGCTGATAGACTCAACTGATTGCGTTGTCATTACAAAATCACAAATGTAATCGAAAGTCTGACTGACACTACGAGTGTGGATTAGAACCGAGGCTATTTCTACTAATCGAAAACAATAACTACCGAAAACATAAACTACAACCGACATAAAAGCCACGCTAATCCAATGCCTGGTTTTAAACTTGCAAAATCTTACTGCGAAGAAAAATTGACACTTTGTTTTGATTTGCTTTTGTAATTGCCCTTGAGAAACTACGAACTTGAATTTCTTTTGACCGTTAAATTTTATTAAATTCTCAAAGATGTTCGAAGGTGAATGACTTGAAGAAGCTTGCTTATTCCAGTAGCTGCAGTTGCTGTTCGTCACTAGGAAGTGTGCTGTAAATATCGGTTGAAAGTTTCTGTTTTTAAGGTTTGAAAGAATTGCTTACACTGTGATTGGACTTTCAAGGAAGAATTTTCCAAGCAAGATGCTGCAGTCCGGGCAGTAGTGTTCAACTGAGTTGAAGGCCTGGTCATTGAAAAACTTATTTGAGATGAATTTGATTTTAAAACTATCTTACGCGGTGAGGTTTCTTTATTGGACACCAGGCAACGGGAACGCAACAGATGCACGAACAGTACATAAAATATAATCGCTTCCAGCCTTCAACGCCGATCAGCTTCCTTTTAACCTTCGTCATGACCACTCTGTTGCACGTCTGGCAAGGCGCCTCCATTGGATCGTGTCCAAACATTTTGAACTAACGTAGAATTTTGATGTTTTAATTAAATTTCTCAACGTTTGCTAAGGTTTGAAATTTGGTCGAAGGGAACAGCTTAGTTTAGTGAAACCTTCTAAAACAAGCTTTGATGCTGTTTTGAAGTTTCTGTGACTTTTATTCGCATTTTTAAAGTGAAATTATTTGTAAAAAGATGTAAAAATACTGAGTTCAGCACAAAAAATCTCAATAAACACATTAAAACCTTCGATTCAATCACTTCCCTGCCTAATATTCCGGCTTGTCTTAGAACAAAGTCGAGTCGGAATTGCATCGTCGCTTATCAACACCACGTAAGAAGTTCAAGTCGGTCTCTGGAAACGAAATTCGCCGAGTAAATACGTGGAAAGAAGGATAATTGCGTGATAAAATGAGTGTTCTGAAGTCGCTGGGAGCCGAGAGTCTCTTCGG
>JPYR01000251.1:27908-52518 GCA_000775305.1 Belgica antarctica
AAAGGATGGACAAGCGACAGGTAAACGCGATGAAAGATTTTTCGCCACCGCCAAGCCACGAATCTCATTTTGTGCCTTTCTTTTGTGCAACCAAATTTTCCTGCAGTTCTTCTACCAAGTGCTGAGTTTCGGGATGATCGTCTCGTCGGCGCTGATGATCTGGAAAGGCCTGATGGTCGTCACCGGCAGCGAATCTCCAATTGTGGTCGTGCTGAGCGGTTCCATGGAGCCTGCGTTCCACAGAGGCGACCTGCTGTTCCTGACGAACTACCCCGAAGAGCCCGTCCGGGTCGGCGAGATCGTGGTGTTCAAGGTGGAGGGCCGAGACATTCCAATCGTGCACAGAGTGATTAAGCTTCATGAAAAGTGAGTCGAGGTTTGTGCAACTCCGAGCTGGCATTAATGAAAACTCCGATTTATCGTAGATCTGACGGAACCGTGAAGTTCCTTACGAAGGGCGACAACAATTCTGTGGACGATCGAGGCCTTTACGCACCCGGACAGCTGTGGCTGACGAAAAAAGACATCGTCGGTCGTGCGCGCGGCTTCCTGCCCTACGTCGGTATGATCACCATCCTCATGAACGAATATCCAAACTTCAAATACGCGATCTTGGGCATCCTGGCCATTTATGTGCTGCTCCATCGAGAATAAAGCAGGCTTCGTGCGGTTAAATCACTAAACTTTACGTTGTTTTGCATCTCTCGACTGAACATTCTTTCCCTTCCCCTCACCTCGATTTGCATAATTTTGAGCTCCCAAGGCCGGAATCAGAGTGCCACCAACAGTCAAACACAGGCATACGGTACTCCCAACATCGATTCTTGATTTAATTTGTGGAATTTCAATAAAGTATAATTTTTATAAATTATTCTTGCGGTGCCATCGAGTTATCCCTGCTGCTCAAGCTTTTCCTTCTTCTTCTGGATCGACTCCTTCATGGTGCTCAAGTAGTCTTCCTTCGTGGTGATGTAGCTCTCCATCAAATCGCATCGGATCTTCTCGATTTCGTTGTCGATGCTGATGTCCAGCGTGCCGGTGGACTCGACAGCTGAATGGCACTCGTCAAAGATGCTCAAAGCGGACGCTGTTTCCTTCAGTTCATCGAAGCTGTCACTGTCGGCGTCGAGTTCGAGCGACAGTCGCTCATGTTCGCTGATGCAATCATCGATGGCCGAGCGGAAGCAAAGCTTCTCCTGCTGAATCTCGTTCATCATGTCTTCGATCTCGATTTGAAGCTTCAACCGGCGCTCTTCCAAGCTCATCAGCCGCGACTCTTCGTTGTTTAAGTTCACCTTGAACAGTTCCAAGTTGCGCTCGAACTCAACGACCTCGTCTTCAAACTTCTCAATTTGGTCTTGACCAACAAGCGGGGAGTCACCGACTGTATCCATTGTCACTTAAATTCGTCCTGAAAACGGTCAGTCACGCAAACGAAACTTTTTCAAATGACAATGCAAATCAAACACCGCCGACTTTGTCAGAAAAACGATTAAACTTTATTTTTGGAATCATAGAAAAAATGCAGTCGTCGATGAAAATGCCGAGTTTATGACTTGCCCTTCTTGTATCGATTGCGTGCCTGCGACTTGGTGTACCGGTTGCGCTTTTTCGGCAAGCTGTCTTCGTCTCCCATTAGATCGATCGGGTCTTGAATGAGAAAGTCGTCGGACAGCTCCACTGGCGCCTCTATCATGCCTTTGCGATGAAACTTGAGGTAGTACCTAAATGACTTAGCGATGCCGTAGCCGATTGAAGCGGCGATCATCACGAGAAGCACCATCAAAATCGGATGCGAGACCGACGGTGCCTTCGTGAACTGGTCGGAGATGACTATCGTGCAGCCGAGAATGACTCCAACGCCAGCGCCGACCCACGGGACGTTCTTTTCGAGCATCATCTCTCGGTTGCACATGCCGGCCGTCAATCTCAGATTCGAGATGATGACTTCATTGTTCGGTTCAAGCTTCAGCGCCCTTCCGTAGTTGATCAAAGCCTCTTCGTACTGGAAAGTCTCGCGCAGCACCTCAGCCTTGCGGAAGTAGCCTTTGACGAAGTCTGGTTGCTCCATGATAACTTGGTCAGCATCACACAGCGCATAGTAGAACTGCTTGAGCTTTAAGTAAGCAAAACTCCTGTTCGAGTACAGGAAAAAGTCTGTTGGGTTCTTTCGCAACCCTTTCGAGTAGTGCACGATTGCTTCCTTGTAGTTTTTTTCCTTCACGCACTGGTTTCCAAGCTCTTTGAAGTCTTCTTGTGGCAGTTCTTGCTCGGGGGAGTCACCATCATGATCATCCACTTTACGCCGTGAGACCTTAGGTCTTGTCTCAGGGGAGCCATTTGTGTGGTCATCTGTTGTTGACATTTTGTTTTATCGACTTTTGAAGCCTTTCAACGCCCTCGGCTGTTCTTGAGGTTGTTCAACGTATTCGTGTTGGACTTTTGGCGGAGTCACCAAGTGGATCTGAGAGGTGTTCCTTGGTTTGCCGCTGCAAATGGGACAGAACTTGCCGCCTGAACTTGCGAGTGAAAAATTTTCGACTGTGTTTACCCACTGAAAGTGAGAACAAAAATCCCGAGCGGCACTGAGTGAGAAAATATAAATCCCGAGTGGCACGGCACTTTTCAAGTAGAACTTCTGGAGGTTCAGTGAATTAATGGAGGATTGTGTTGTGGAGGGTTTAGCAGACGCCATTGTATTAAGCACGGACTTAAACACGTGACAATCAACTTTTAAACATTCAAATAGAATTTTCTTTTATTGATGCGAGTATAAAGCTTGTACGTCATCAAAACAAAATACACTGGAAGGAAAATAATCGTATAGCAAAAACAAATATTCTTAAGACCTAGAATACATCAATGAATGACGACAGAAAGTAAGTCAGCTGGGAACGGACAGTTTTCTTCGTAGATCAGCACTAGTTTGCTGTTTTGGATCTTGCGTGTCGGTTTCAGCAAGGTTTCTTCTTCACCGCTGCTGCTGGCGGACGATTCGAGGGAAAACTTGGCGGACAGTTCTTTGAGATTTTGCAAGTCCACATAAAGCTGGTCGAGCTGGTCGTTTACTAAGTCAGGCTGGAAGAAACACGAGTTATAAAAGTTAACACAGTGAATTTTTTAAATCTTACCTGATGTGAGTGTTTGAGTGCATACAAGTCAGTTTTTAGCACGTCGTTAAGCGCCTTTGCGTTAATTTGGTACCGATACACGAACTCGTTAGTGACATCAACATTATCAAGCCACTGCGGGTTTGGTCGTCTTAGCAAAGTCTTTGTTGCCAAACTACAATCCATTTCCTTGTCGTTTCTCTCAACGTGACCTTCATTGGAAGACGTTGGACCTTCGTCGGTCTTGAGAAACGACGAATAGAAGCTTGAGTAGCTTGATTCGTCTTCACTGGTTCCGGTTGTGTTCCCAGAAGCCTTTAAAAATCGAAATAAATTAGGAAAACGTTCGTTGACTTGTTGCATGAACCTTTGCACTCGGTGCTATCAATGACCAACGTATTTTGATCATTTCAGATTCAAATTTCTCAAATACGTTGGAAGTTGTCGGTACCACCCTTTAAAGCAAGAAACTAAGAAATCTTCTCACCTTTTCCATTCTCTGGTTATTGGCTTCGTTGGCATCGCCGTTGCCTTGCGGTGAGTTGAAAACTCCACACTTTCTCGATGATTCCGAAAGCGCCTGCATTAAAGACTCGTTAATCATCGTCGTTCAACAATTTTTAGATTTTTTTTTAAATTTAAACAACAGCAGAACTTAAAATCAAATATTTGGCTTAAAGCTATCGTGGAGATGACGAAATCATAAAATTAATTGAGAAAGAAACATTTTTGTACAAGCAAACGATAAGAAATGACGTGTAGATGAAGAAAAGTCGAATTGGTGTTCATACCCTGTTAACAACAGACGCAGGCGTTGAGCCCATGTCGGCTTTGACGGCAGTCGCCTGTGAAGCCGGTCGTTGCATCATGCTTTGTATGAACGATCCGCTGACATTCGGCATTGGTATCTTCTGTAGCAGTGGCATGGCCATGTTGCTTCTCTCGAACTGGAACGCCGAGCTGTAAAGCGAATCGTTGAGGTTCAGTTGGGAAGAGATCGGCGAGTACTGCATCTGAATGAAGTTTGATGGATGCGGGTACACGGGTTGGTAGAGAACACTTGGCATGTACTGCATGGGTTGTATTGGGCTGCGCTGGTCTTGTGGCGTCATGTTCGGCTGCGAGACGTAGTAAAGCGTCGGAAACATGTTCGATGTGGTGAAATGCGACGATTGTGCTGACGTGTGCGTGTTTTGCATTGGAGTCATGCTGACTGAGAACGGTGGCCACAAATCCGCGTTGGGACTCGGCGTGCTCGTTTGCGTGGTTATTAACGGCACATGGGTTTTCTGCGTTTCGACGACGTGTAGGTACTTCGACGTTTTGTGGGCTTCGCCTTCCCATGAGTGCGACCCGGATCGTTTGAGGCCATGTGAGTGATGTTCGTGGGACTTCTCAATAACTTTCTGCTTTTTTTCGTTTTTGCCGATTGTTCGTGACACTTTGTGGCGCTTGATAATCAATTTTTCCATGTTCTCGTTGTGCTTGCACAAAAGTGCTTCGGTGAGAGTGGGTGGAACGTAGCTGCAGTCTGATGTGCCAGTCGATGTGTTTGTAACGCTTTCCATGTTGGCGTTGCTGACTGAACTCATGTTGCCGGCACTCTCGGAACCGCCACTCTCCCCAAAGCACTGCATCGGACTCGAGTTTTCTCTCGTCTCCGGTTCCGTGTCGGTTTGTTCGAGCTTCATCTGGTCGGGCTTAGCGGTGACTGGTCGACTGTCGAAGAATCTTTGCAAATTCTCGCTGTAGTTCAACTGATTGTAGCTTGGTGGCGTTTCCGATGAACTTTTGCTGTCAAAATAGTCGTGGTGTGGCGAAATTTCGCCCAGCATGACGCTGTCACGATCCGAGAACGTCAAATCGACTTCAAGTGGCAAATCTAGCGTCAGGCCACCTTTCAACTTGGAGTTTGTAACCTCGTCCGTCAAAGTCTCCATGAAACTTGCTAGGACTTGACACCGTTTTGACACTTGTTGCTTTACTCTGTCAGACGGGCGCGTGACGGTCTCGTTCAGCAACTTCAAAATTTCTTCTTGCACAGACTTGCTTTCGCTGAGAACATTTTCAGTAAAGAAAGCTTGACTTTCAGGGCCTTTGGGTGCTAGAACGTTTGGTTTGGATGGCCCTTTCAACACTTTGTGGTAGCCAACAACAAATTCCAGGTGATGCGACCAAGGATTGACAAAACTAGACCATACCGTCTCGATTGTGATGAAACAGCCGTTATGTGAAAGGAACCGGTACGGCTTGCCGCAAAACGAGGCACCGGCGGTCTGCCCCTTCGCCATGATCGTTTCGTAGACTTCCTTCAGCAGAACCATGTCTTCTGGGTGGTAAAACTCCATGACTTTGCGTCCCAACATGTCTTGTGGCAGAAATCCGAGAATGTTAGCGGTGCCGTCAACGTGGCTTAGCAGTCCTGAAGCGGTGTGTCTCGTTGTGAACTTCGTTTGATCACGTTGAGCGACAGTGAAAACTTCGTCGTGCGCTGTGAAAATATACAAAAAGTTAGTCTCGAATTATGAAACAACTGAAAACTTTTGCGCTTACTCTTAAAAACGCTCTTGACAGGCGTTGCGCTTATAACCAGCAGCATCGATGAGTTAACACAAGGCGACGGGGTTGTAATTACATCAGACGCACAGAATGAATCATCGCTGGGGGCTTCACGGAAAGTCAAACTCAATTTGAAAGCTTCGTAAGTGACGCTTTTGTTAGTTACACCGTAGCCCGACTTCAAGCCTCGGTACCGGCGCAGCATCACGTACAGCGAATGTTTCGTGTCTTTGAAGCTGCTGTTTCGCGCTTCAGCCAGCGCAACGCCGGATGTTATCTGACTTGCAAATGTTGGCCTGGTTGCGAGCGAGTGGGAAGGAAAAATATATGTTAGAAATGGTTTCCGTAGTTGATTCCGTCGCATTTTCTGAAGTTTTTAATGTGAAAATTGTGGGAAAGTTTAAGGAGATTGATTTTTTTTTTGATTCTTATGACTTTATTCAGGCTTAAGTAAAACATGTTAACCGAATAGGTCTACATCGGAAGTTTCCAAAGGCACTAAAGTAGTCTTGAACGAATTCTTGTAAATTATGGTATTCCGACCCACCGATTGCTCCAGCAGTTTAGGTTCTTCTTAGCGGATAATCCGGGGAACGTTTCGGAGAGGAGATTGTAGAAATTTTATCAAACTGAACAAATTACACTAAACTAAACAAGTTTTATCTAAACAACTAAACAAGTACGACACGAGATTCTAACGGTTCCGAAATTGAACCGAAATTTTGTTTCGTTAATGGCGGTTTTGTTCATGGCACTTTGATATTATTCCCCTTTTGTCTCAACTAGTGTTAAGACATTTCTAAATTTCTAAATTCAATTTTAAATTTAACCTCAAAATTGTATATTAACCTCAAAATTGTCCATAGTATTGAAGTTTTGTCAATTTACCTGTCTTTAGGGTGAACAAAGTCGATGAAACTGCGTCCCAGCCACATGTCACGCGGGAAGCCCAGGCCGTTAGTGATTGAAGGTGTCGTGTATCTATGTAAACGTAATCATCAGTTAAATCAGTTCAAAAATCAGAAAATCTCGTGACTCACAACACAACACCATCATGCATACTCATGACACAGCAGAAACCTTCTTCGCTGCTGCCTTTTTCGGTCTTTGCAGTGCTTTGTGGTTGTTCAACGCTGATGGGCTGAGATTCAAAAACGACAACGCTAAGCGGTGATGCGATATCTTCAATTGTTTTTTTGATCGGCAATAGTACTAGAGCCGGGCATTCAGTTAGCAAAATTTTGGCCACTTTCTCCTGGTCTTCCACCTTATCCTCTTCAAAGGAATATTCAAAAGTAAACATTCTTAGGAATAGCTGTCGTCGCTTAATATACCTTCTATTTTTTCGACGCATTCTGTTGACTTCGTCTCCTGAGCGGTTTTTGTGTGGAAATCAGCATCAATAGTCGATGTGCAAGCCTGAATTGTACTCTTCAACTTTTTCTTCTTGCGGTCCTTGGAACGCTTTGACAATGGTTGCGGAACGGCGCTGGATAATCAAGAGAAGGAAAACCATTAAAAATTGATAGCAAAATATTCACAAAAATATTGGGATCAGTAAGATAGTTATGTGTGGGCTGATACAATAATATTTTCGATTTTCATGTGTAGGTGGCAAAGGTAGCAGCGCTTACTTTGTTGTGGGTGGCTCTCCGCCATACCCAGACGATCCCGACGAATTACTTTGTCTCGATTTACTTGAGCTGCCACTTCTCTGCGACTGACTGTTGCTGCACGAGTTGCTATAGGCAGAGTCCGAGATTTTTGTGTTGTGTGTTAAATCTGTGCCTTCCATGGTTCTGATTTAGATTGAGAAGAGATTTTGAAGTTAGATTATTTCAAGTTTAGTTTTATTTCTAAGAAATCAAGAATTCTAACGTAGATTGTTATAAGATTGTTTGAAAGATTATGAAATTCACAAATTTTAGTTTACCAAGATTCAAAAAAGAATCAATATTTCCAACCTTAATAATAAAATAACCACAAAACGGGTGTGCTTCGATCCGAGATCGTAAAATCAAGTGAATTTATCGTAAAAATAACTTTCAAGTATTTTGTTCTGGGACTATTTCTGAAAGTTTTTGAATCTCATGTTTGCAAGCGTTTGTTCCAAAAATAATCTGAAAAAGGAAATAAATACATATATATCGCGACTTTTCAGGCTTCATCTTCAAACAATGAGATGAAAAAGTTACGAGCTCGTTTTCTCCTTATGGTGGCAGCCATGTGGTTAAAATGTAATCAAAATAAATTATTCTTGGAAGAAAAAACGTTCATGCAACGTTAAACAAAGAAGAAAATTTGATTTTCTATTTCCATCACACAGTTAACAAGAACTTCAGGTGCTTCTGACAAGGTACTCGATAAAAGTATCTTGAGATTATATCGTGGGTGGATTCCCTTCATATCACATATATCGTAACGCTTTGGTGGTTTATCGATACATTCGAACTAATTACTCAACACTTTTCCATACCGATGTTTTTTTTCAAGTGTAGATTCGTGGCACGCGTGTCAGCACTTGACACGAATTTTGAAAAACCTGTTTAATTGTCTTGTTTTGCATGACAAAATTACTTTTCTTTAATAATGTTCTGAATATGACACTTGTTGTCCTTGTAACAGTCAAATCAACGAAAAAAAAACATGTTTCTTAAAAAAAATAAGGTATTCTCTGACACGGAACGTGACACGCAGTTTTAACACCTGACACGCGTGCTGACACACCAACACGACACGTGCAAAAAATCCAAGATACGTTAGGAATAATTGGACTCGGTGGGTGATTAGAACTTAGATTAAAATTATTTGTTTCATTGTCCAAGTGTCTACAGTGTGACATAAAAATTATGAAAAAAATTGCAACTGATTGTCCATCAGATTCAGAGTCATTGATTTCAGTGATCTAAGTTCAAAAAATGTTCGACTTGATCGGTTTTAATTCTGAATTTTGTGGTTTATAGTACATATCATTAAACTAACAAAATGTATTGGCATGTGTCTCTGTCCACAAGATGACTTTCAAATTGGATACGCAGCTGTAGAAATGTCTGAAATCACTAAATAAATGTCGAATCGATAATAATTATTGTCGCTGAAAAGCAAGCCGGCATAAGTTTTCTTCTGATTTGGACTCGATAACTTGTTAAACTCATTTATTATTTTACATTCTACAAACACTAGTTACAAACACATTTCACTGTCATTTAAAGTTCAAACAGTTTCGCATCACCATAAAGTTTCTTCTAAGTTTGAAAAGGTTTGAAAGTCAAGGAATCACTGTTCGTAGTGATGGTAGTCAATTAAATTTCTTCGCTATGCATCTAAGAGATGCAAACTTATAAAATTCAAATTGAAACCCAAGAAACTTTGAAATTTCTTTGCATTCTTGTAAGCTTAAAATATTTATCGGAATTTTCATTCTCAACTTACCAAGCTGATTACTTTTATTATAATCCAATTTTAAATACTCAAATCCTCTTAAACATGTAACAAATCTTTCACAATTTCAGTAAGTATTTCACAAGTTATTATTTATCAAGTTATCCACAAATTTAAGTCATTTTGATTCTATTTTTTGTAACAATATTTTCAGCACAAATTTTATTTGCGACTTGGCGCGGGGAGAGCTGAATTCAAACTGAAATGATTAGAATGTTTTCTCTATCAGGTATCGGCGAGCCTTTCGTCTGTGTTGCAAATTTTCCTGTAGCAACACATACCGCACAATTGTGTTGGAAGCAAATGTAATCTGTTTTCGTTACTTTTCATGCGGCAAAACACGTGAGTTCTGTGTAGCGCTGCAAGTCGATGCGGAATAAGCAACGATTTTTGAGAACCGAAAATAAGAAACCTGCTCGTACTGAAAAGCAGTTGATACTGCGTGACTTCAGTCAACGCAAATCGGGTAAGCTTGATTTGCGTTCCTTTTCACCAAGCTTTGTGGGCAGTTCGAAGAAAATTGACATGAAACGGTAAATTTGAATTTTTCGACTTAAAGGAAACCAAAAAACACGAATTTTGTTATGAAACATTAGAATGAAAGCTTTGAAGTAATGCGAGTGTCCCAACACGTGTATTTTGACTTGACATGACGGCACACAATTCGGTTTGCATGTCCCTTCATGTGCTTTGTCTCCTGTTTTCGCTTAAATTTGTATTGAGTTGTGGTGAACAAGCGTTTAAAGTTTCGTGAATGAAAACTTATTTGATCGTTTCAATTGATTTACAGTTTGCAGAAATTGGTGCAGAATCTTTCGGCCGGTGTCATAATTATAACTCGATCTGGCGCAATTTTCATCGGAACTGAGGTTTGCGATCTGTCAAGGTCGAACGTGTAGTTGGTCAGAAGTTTTTCCAAAGCGATTTTGATTTCAACAATCGCAAATCTGTAATTTTTGTAAGACCTTAAACCAATGCACACTCTCGGACCTTCTCCAAATGGCAAGAATGCAAACTGGTGACGTTTTTCAACTTCTTCATTTGAAAACCGATCTGGTTTGTACTTTTCAGATTCTGGGTAGATTTCTGGGTCTCGATGGATTCCATAAATTGAAACCATAATAGAAGTTCCTTTTTTGAGTGACAAGCACGGTCGCAGGTGGAAACTTTCGCAGTGTCTTTAAAATTTGTAAAAAGTTTAAAAATAGCATTGCAATACCATCTCGCTTTCGTTGACACTTTCGTAGTTTAAAATTCTGTGGTACTTGGATTTGCGGATTTTCCTTGCGACATTAAATCGTCCCTGCTCAAATCTCAAAATGCTTTCAAACCAATCTCAAAATACTTGTTGGTTTTGCCCTTGAGTGTGTTGCTTTTAAATCCAAATGCAGTTGAAGCAATGACATCAGTCGTGAAACGAGCAAGAACACTTTTCACTTCACCCGCGGTTTTCGTCTCGTTTGTTTCTTTCTCAATAGGATGGAATACGGATAAATAACAGCGTACTGATAAATAACAATCCAATTTTCTTAAGAACCACACAATTTAGAGACTTGATTTTTTCACTGAAAGAAGCTCAAGACCTTTAAGCTTCTTCCAGTAAAAAAAACAAGTCTCTCAGTTGTGTGGTTTTAAAAGAAAATTGGATTGTTATTTATCAGTACGCTGTTATTTATCCGTATTCCATCCTAGTCGCGACAAGCTAATAAGCAATTTGAGTTAAAAGGTCAAACATCATCTTTATCTTTCCACTTGTGAAAGTTGGTGTCAGCTTGTGCCAAAGATTTTTCCACGCATCATCTTCAAGATTGAGTAAGCTGGCTGAAAGTGGATCGTCCTTTTCGTTGAAGTATCGCCCGAGATTGGGAAAAATGCTGAAATCTTTCACCAAAACTTGTTTAAGCAGGTCCAAGTCAGTGAACATCAAGATTGGTTGAGTGTTCATGTAGAATCCACCATAAGGTTTCAGCTTCAAGGACATTTTTCAACGAACTCACTGAATGAAATTTTACGACTGACGACTTTAGTGTTGCCATAATAAAACTCCGGTTCAACGTAAGGTATTCCCAGACTCTTCCAAAGTTGCAGCTTTCGATGAATGTACTAAAGCTAATATGAATAAACTAAAGCTGCAACACCGAGGAAAAGATTGAATAGGAAAAGCAGATCCATAACTAAAGTCTAATCGTTGAGAACTGAGTAAAACAACTAAAAGCTTTTCGCGAATTTTGTCTGATTAAAGTTTCTTATGTTTGAGACGACAAATAACTTGACATTACGCAAACCTTGAAGAAGAAAACAAAAAACACGAGGTGAGTTCATTCATAAAATCAGGCTTCGTTGTTTTCTACACAGGAATTCTATTTTCAAATATATTTGGATTTACTGACACCTTTCACTACAAAAATCTGGAAGTTTTTAAGTTTTTCATTCGTCGATACAAATTTTCTTGAATTTTAAATAATATCATTCGTTGGCCGACACTATGAACGATTGGTTGGCAGCGACTTTAATTTTACTTGTATTCAGTGTTTTAGATTCGTCGAGTTCAACTTGGAACTGTAGTAAGATTTTTAGAAATCAAATTCAAATAAAACTTTGCAGCAAATTAAAAGTTACCTGCTGCCGATACACATTCTCGGTCCATCACCGAATGGAAGGAACGCCATCGGAAAAGCTTCTTCGCGTGAAAAACGATCTGGGTAGAATTTTTCTGGTTCGGGGTAAAGTTCTGGGTCTCTGTGCATAGCCCAAATACAAATGATGGTTTTTGTGCCTTTCGATATAAAATTTTTTGAATCGGGAATTTTGTAGTCCTCTTTGGGGATTCTCGTTAGTCAATTTTTAATGTTTCTGTATGCCTGCAAGAACATCCGCAATACAAAGCTTGTATGTTTAAACATTTTGAACTTATTTCCGTAAACTTGCAGTTCTTGTCTTCAAGTGCATTGCTTTCAATTCCAAACGCAATTGATGTGATAACGTCGGTCGTTTTACGAGAAAAAATATTTTTCACTTCAACTGAATCTGCAGCTTCGCTTTCTTTACTCAATGAAGCTACCAGGAAGAAAGTCAGGGTTGACGATGTTGTTTCAAAGCCTTAAATTGACATGTCATGAAAATACTTTAAGTTACGTTAAGTTCCAGTTTACCTGCAAGGAAAAAACAAGACACTGTGCTGCAATTTGGTGGAAAGTCAAAGGTTCCACCATTGACGGATCTTTAAGATTAATCAATAAATTCATGAAATCGTTTCTTTGAATCGTTGGGTTTTCTTCTCTATATTGAATCATTTTCTTTAAAACGTCAAGGTAGAATTCGCTAACATCCCTGTGGTACAAGTACAGTCCCAAATGTCTGCTTAGTTTTGGGTAGCTGTGAACCCATTTCTAGAAACTTTATGGACTTGTTCTTCAAAATGTTGCTTTCGATTCCAAACGCAGCCGAAGCGATGACATCAGTCGTGGACTGAGCGTGTATTTTTGTCACTTCAACGACACCAGTTTCATTTATTTTGTTATGAGTTGTCTCCAGAAGCTTATCTGCAGTACAAGAGACTAGTTCAAACAACATCTTTATTTTTCCACTCGTGAAAGTCGGTGTCAGCTTATTGCGAAGATTTCTCCATGAACATCTTTGATGTTTACTAAATGCGCTGAAATCGGGTCATCTTTTTCGTTAAAGTAGCGGCCTCGACTAGGGAACACGTTGAAGTCTTTGACAAGGATCTGCTTCACTAAATCCAAGTCGTTGATCATCAGAACTGGCTGTGTGTAGATGTACAGCCCAAAAACTGGGCCCTTTGACTTCATTTTGATGTACATTCTCTGTATGAATTCACTTAAGTGGAATTCGCAACAGATTCCTTTGGTGTTTCCATAGTAAAACCCTGGTTCAACATAAGGCACGCCAAGGTTTTTCCAGTGTAGTGTTTTCCGAAGGATGAACAGATAAATCAAGAGTAAAGCACCAAGAAGAAAACTAACCGCGTAGTAAAAAGACATACTTAACTTTTGAGTAA
Source organism: Belgica antarctica (assembly GCA_000775305.1). NCBI lineage: Eukaryota > Metazoa > Arthropoda > Insecta > Diptera > Chironomidae > Belgica > Belgica antarctica. The sequence continues at coordinate 41,040 of JPYR01000251.1, forward strand.
CTGTTAGCGACTGACTAGCATAATATTTTCTTTTCACGCAATTTTACTTACTAAATTAAAGCTTCATATAAAAAAGAAATTTATTGCTTTGTGTTCTCATTCACAACGCGGATAAGTACTATAATTTCAAAGCTTTTGAAACTTAACAAAATAACCTCCGGCAGCGGATAGAAACATCGGCTGACTTTTAGAATAAACGTCCGTCTTTTTTGCAGTTTTGTCAGCCACAACCTTGAAGTTGAGAAGAATTTTGGCCAACGCAACTTTCATTTGAAGCATCGCAAATCTATGGAATTTAAATTTATTTTCTTTTCAAACTAGCAGAAGTCAACTTACCTAACACCAATGCACATTCTTGGACCTTCACCAAATGATAAGAAAGCAAACTGATGACGCTTGGCAACTTCTTCAGGTGAAAAACGATCTGGATCAAATTTCGACGGATCCGGGTAGATTTCAGGGTCGTGCTGAATTGCATGTGTTGGAATTTGAACTCTCATTCCTTTTTCAATAACGATGTCTGAGTTTGGTACTTTGTAATCTTCTTTCGCAATTCGTACAACCACGACCACCGTTGGATACTTTCGCAAAGTTTCTGAAAGAACGAAACTATGAAGTCAAACCAACAAAATTACGACGAGTTGTTCACCATTGACGCATTGGTCCAAATATTTCATGTCAGCCACGCAATCGTAACTTAGAACGCCGTTGTGCTTTTCCATCGACTGTTTCACCGACTCTCGAACCTTTTCCTGGATGTTTTCACTTAGTGCAAATTCGTAGAGACAGAAAGTAAGAATTGTTGAACTTCCTTCATAACCTGAAAGTTCAGCTTTCGTAAATTGTTTTACAAACACTTTGCTGTTTACTATTTACCAGCAACCATAAACTCAGTTGACAAAGCAGCGAGTTGATTAAATGTCAGTGGATTTTCCTGCGACGGATCTTTCAGCTTGAGCATCATACTCATGAAATCATTTCTAATGATATCTGGATTTTCTTCGCGGTATTTTACAACTTCACGAATAGTATCGAGGTAAAATTGACTGACATCTTTGGGGACAGAACAAATTCTTAGCCATCTTGCTAGTTTTATGTTAGCTTGGATGATTGAATGATACAAAACGCTGCCACGACTGAAGAATCTGGCACTAATCTCAAGAAACTTGCAGTTGTCGTCATCAAGTGCGCGGCTTTCGATTCCATAAGCTACCGATGCAGTGGCATCGATTGTGTACCGAATGAAAATGTTTTTGATTTCAATCGATTTGCCAGTGTTTGATTCTTCGTCAATTTTTTTCACAAGTCTGTCGGCTTTTTGAATAATCAGTTCAAACATAATTTTAGTCTTGCTACTTGTGAATACGGGCGTCACTTTGGTTCGAAGATTTCTCCACGCACCGTCTTCAAGATTGTTCAAATTTGCTGATAAAGGATCGTCGACTTCGTTGTGATACATTCCACGATTGTGGAAAATTTGAAAATCTTTGACCAGAATTTGTTTTATTAAGTCCAGGTCAGTCACCAACAGTTTTGGACGAGTGTACCAGTAAGTGCCGCCAATTGGGCCTTGATGTTTCAACGATTTGTACAACTGTTGAATGATGTCACAGAGATGAAACTTTTCTCCGAAGCCCTTAACATTTCCGTAGTAAAACTCTGGTTCCACATAAGGAACGCCGCGTTGTTTCCAGTACTGAAGTTTCCAGTTGATGTAGAAGTACACTAAAACTACAGCACCAACAACAGCAGTGGCAAGGTAAAGCAAAGACATCCTAAATTTTTAACTTCCGAACTCGTCGGTCTGAAAAACACGACTGAACAACAGAATTATTCATTTCTCATGTGTTTTCAGATACGATGAACAAAGCTTACATGAAAGATGTGGATCAGGGTTCAAACAAAAGATAAGATTGACTCAAGACACTCAACTCTTTTTATTAAGTATATTTAGAATGCATTTTTGATCATTCTTAAAGATCAGAAAGATTTTCTCAAGATCTGTCTTAATCTAAAATGTGCAAACCCGTTGCAATTGTAATTTTTTTGTTCTTCTATGAAAGTTAGCAAAGTTAAAATACTGCAAAGCAAGATCATACTTTGTACTACAAGAAACGACTCAGACAACAGTTAAATTTTCATTTAGTATACAAATGTCAACTGCTGATAACACTGACGAAAAACAAGCAAGTGATAATTCAAGTCATCAAAAGCAAAACAAGATAAAAATCTGTTCGAATTTGTGGTTTGGCTTGAAAATTACAAAAAAAACCATCAATTCAACTTCAAGAAAAACTAAAAACTATCAAGCAATGCACGCACAAGTTTTTAGTTAAGATAGTCAAACTTCGGTCGCTTCAAGTTCATTCCGGTATCAAAAATGTTAACCTTCTGCTTCTGTTTTAGCTTCGCCATCAAATTGTTGATGTTAAAGATGTTTTGATAAAGCCGAAAGCTCATGAAGTAGATGGTTTCAAACACGCTGATGATGGAACAGCCGAGAAAAAGAGATAAAATGCCGCCGTAGTCACTCACGATGTCGTACCAGGCGTACAACACGTTGGTTTGATACAATACGGAATCGGCATGGGGGAAATAAACTTTCAAGACTGAGAGATCTTGCGATTCTTTCATTCTGGCACTGAAATTGGAACATTTGGTTAAAAACTGAGTCAATGACTTTTCCGATCAACATACATGATAGATCCTTTGTTGATGTAATTAAAGTTCAGCTGCGTTGCTGTCGAATCCACGATGTAGCTGCTGGAAGAGCACAACGGATAGCAATTTTCGCAGCTCAGCGAGTCTTCGACATCTCTTTCGAGTCCCTTGATCACTTCCCGCGGTTTGAACGTCTGCCACTTGATGCGGTACTTGTTGAGACATGAAATGTCCGCCAAGGAACAGAACGGCAGGCTGCTGGTATCGACGTCAGAGAAGTCCGTGGGTAAGTTGTATAATTTACACTTGCACAACGCGACCACACTTTTTAGCTTGCACTTGACCAAGCAGTTGCCGTACACGTAGTTTCCATTGTATTCTTCAGGAAGATCGTTTGGAAACATGCATCCACGCTTAGCGATGCTATAGCGCTGAACTTCTTCGACGGCGATTTTCGTGTTGATGCTGAGAGTGACGCGAACTTCTTGAAACGCTTCGAGTGGGACTTCGCGCACTCCACCGGTGGCACCATCCGCGTACTCTTCGGGGTCAAAAATCAAGCATGTCGCGCCGACAAAGTTTTTCAACGGGTAAAAGTAGTCAACTGACGAAAGATTTAGCAACACTGTCAGTCCCATGTCCGGGCCGATTCCAGCGGGCGACAGTTTGGCCTTCTTCGTTCCGTTGGAAACTCGAACGTAGTTGAATATGCAGCAGAAACCTAAACAACGTTAATGAGAGGGTAATTATAGACATTAATAATTGCGTTCACCTTCACTCGTCGCCTTCATCTCAATCATGTCCGAACAATTGAACACGTTACCGCCCCATTGGCATACGAGAATTAAGTCTTCGCATTTCGGCGACAAAAACTGAAGCTTTTCTTGAGCGTTGAAGATACCGGTGGTCTTGTTGGAGTCGACTTTGTCGAGGATTTGCTGAAAATTGCCAAACAAGTCGATTCCTTCGATGTCACTATCGTAAAGCCGGCCCATGTACCGGATCAACGTTACCAAACGTTCTTTTGATCGATAATTTTTCGGCAGCAATTTAGACGACATGCTGAAAGAAGAAATTAATTTTCCAGCTTGTTCACCCATTGATACTCACAGATAGTCTGCGTATTTCTCAGCGTTCGTTTTGCTGATCTTGTTGTTCGGACAAATCGCCACTGCAGGGTAGTCCAGCCCAAAAATCGAGTAGTGCTGTGACTCCAACGTCGTGATTGTCGGGTTCTCAGTGAATCTCGCCCAGGCAAACATCACGATGTAGATCGAAGCCACGACCATCGCGAAAAGCACGCACGTCCACATGGTTTTTTCAGCGGTAGGTCGCAGTGGCTCAACTATATACTGACACCCATGAACTAAAGTCTTGTCTAAGAACTCCTTGAAACTCTTCGACGCGGCGTGGCCTAGTTTCAAGCGTTTGAAGGGTTTTCCAATGCCTTTTCCAAGGTGCGGCAAATGCAAGTGCGGCACTTGAACCATTTTCACTGACTATCACTATGAAGTTTAAGGACAAACTGATGAAGAAGCTAAGCAAACTTGAGCTTTTATTGGTTTATTGGTTCATGAATTTGTTATGAAGTGTCGCGAAAAAGTTATTTTGTCAATCAATTATGAATATTCAAAGTTGTTAGTTAGTGAATAATTGACGAGTCCGGGAAGCTTTTTCATTAAAGTTTCGTCTTGTGAGACAGTCAAGACCAAATAAAAGGACCGACAATAAAAAAAGCTAATCAAATTATCGAGTACAAACTTTTTTATTGTAAAAATCTTCAAACTTATCTCAACATTCCAAAATTGTTGATTTTCAGTAGATTGCAAGTAAAGTCAAACAGCTTCGCGCATTCGGCTGGATCATTGGCAACTTTGTGATACCGCCAGTTGGTGCAGTTGGACAAGTAAGATCCGCCGCGGCCTTCGAGTACCGGTGAAATCGCAGCATAAACGATTGTTCGTGATCCTTCTTCGGGGGTCTACAAATTGAAATTTGAAGTGAAAGTTTTAAGAGTTTTCGATCAAACAAACCTTAAACAACAATTTTCGGATCCAGGGAACGTAGTCCGTGCTTGAATGTTCAAACAACTCTGTGTTGACGACTCCTGGATGCAGCGAAGTCGATTGAATAGCGAGTTGGTTCTGTGCGAAGATTTTCTCGAGTGATCTTGTGAACAGCACTTGAGCGAGCTTGCTTTTGTTGTATGCGTCAGCTGGGTAATAAAATTCTCTAAAAGCAAAAAAGTTAAAAAGTTGCTGGCTTTAATCATCGATCAACTCACTTGCAATTAAAATCTTTGTAGTCCATATCCGTGAATTTGTGCACGCAAGACGACACGTTCACAATTCGAACGTTCTTGCCGTCGTTGTCTCGCGAACCGGAGATCAAGTTCGGCATCAAAAGGTGCGTGAGAAGGTAGTGTCCGAGGTAATTGATCGCCATTTGCGACTCGAAGCCGTCTTTGGTCTCTTTGTAGGGCGTGCACATCACGCCGGCTAGAAATTCCAGAAGTTTACTTGAATTTTTCCTTAGAAATATTTTTCTCTTCTCACCGTTGTTGATAAGAACGTGAACAGCCGGGAACTTAGCTTGAACTTTCTTTGCAAAGCATCGAACAGATTCCATGTCGCCGGTGTCGCATTGTTCGAAGAAAACCCTTTCTTTGGTCAGATCCAACCCAAGTGCGCTTTCCACCGACTTTTTCGAGCTTTCTGGGTTGCGAACGCCAAGCAGCACCGTCATGTCGCATTTTAAAAGCTTTTCCAGCACAAAAAGTCCGATTCCACGGTTGCCACCGGTCATGACGACGACTTTGTTGGGTCTTCTGACGAGATCTAAAATAAATTTGATAATTCACACGTTAATTCACCAAAACTCGGCATTGAATGAAATTGAAAGTCAAGTTTTTTCGTTACTAAGCCAGTGACGTAATGCAGAAGGTACAATGACACGTCTTCAACACTTTAAGAACTCACCGACTTTGTTGCGGAATCTCATTACGGTGTCCTCTATGAGCCCTTGCGTTCCCGAAACTTGCATCTTCAACTCGATCACGAACTCGCGCCAATTCTTCGGCATATCTTTGGACGACCGCAAGAAGTAAAAGAGACAGAAAAGAACCGCGGCTGGCGGAACAACGAGTGCGAGCAACATTTTTGAATGAACTTTAGGCTCGGCTGCTTATGACAATTCGCGATCGTACCTGAAAAAGACAGAAAAAAGTTCGTGAAATGGAAACAGAAAAGACGTGACGAGAATATTTAAAGTGGATTTTGTGCAGAAAGTCACGTTATCACATGTCGCTGAAGAATGTAACAATTTCAAGACGTCAACCAGTCACAATTTTCAAATCTTTTATGTGTATTCAACACAGATTCAATGTTGAAGTTTCAGAAAAGTCGTGAAATAACCTTCGAAAAACTTTCTTATGTTTCACAATCGAGTCGATTACAGTCGTGGTGTCGTGGTGATTTGCAATCAACTTAACGATTCCAAGGTATTTTTAAATGAAAACCATCTGAACTAAGACGCTTTAACAGCGATTTTTTGAGTCAGAAACAAGTTCAAAGCTGTTAAATTGGTTTTTTCAACTTAAACAATCAAACTACGTTCAATATTTTTTTTAATCTCAACATCTTTTATTCCCCTGCTTGTCCTTGAAGGTTTCAATAATCTCCAGTGTTGCATCTTCGATTGCACAACTTTTTGCACAGATTATACAACAAGATTTCGCTTTAAATGTTATTCGACTAAGCGGAAAATTTGTCCAACAATCCACAACAGCCGGAAACAAAAAGTCTTGTTTGTGAACACAATGAGGGACACAAAATTGTTTAAAAGTACAATCAAAAATAAGCAAATCACAGCAATTAATTGAGAAACTTACCGACGATGCACTTTTGCCGAAGAATTTTTTGTTTGCTTTTCTTGGTTTCTTGTTTGTGTTTACAAAATTGGCCAAGTTTTGATTGCCTAGATTCACAAATTTTCAACCTTTCTTGTTTCTAATTTAAGACACTTTTAATTGCGCAATCAAAATCTGCACTAACCTTTGAGTTTCCGGGAATTTCAGTGATTTTCTCGATAAAATTGAACAGTCTACGAGATCTGACACACTAATGAGGCATCACTTTTAGCGTTCTACTTGCGACTAACTGTTGAGCGCAAGCCAACGGAGAAAAAGTGTGAACAAACGAGAGAGAAGAAAATCGAGCGCTCGACTATCGTCGGTTAGGGATTGTTTTGCGATCGATTTATGGACTAAGTTGAAGCAATTTTGGTGGATTAATTTTAATTTCGATTAATTGTCGGCTGAAAAATCTTTGTGACTTGCCTTCAATTTCCACTGAATCCACCTCTCAAACGAAGCACCAAGTACAACACCGACTCATCTCTGACGCCGCACTCTTCCAACGTCTGGTTATTCTCAAGCTGTTTCCCATTGTAAATCAAACATTGCTGGGCTGGCTCGATTTTTTTCTTCTTCTCTGTGATTATTTGCTTGACGTCAGAAACTGTTGTTGCTGGATCCACAGCCAACGAAATGCTTTTGCCCATGAAAGTCTTGATGAGAACTGTCATTGTCAATCGGCGGCGCTTTCGTGACATGAACTCTTCCAAGTCCAACATCGGTCGTGGTTGGGCTTTGGAGTCAGAATCAGAATCGGGAATGTTTCGAATTGCTTTAAAAATTTAATTCTGGCCTGTTGCATCACACCTATGAGGTGCTTGAGGATGACTGAGAGAGCATTGTACAGCTCAAAAGTGGCTTGGTTCATTTTCAGTTGCTTAAGATTAATTCAGCGTTAAAGAAATTTTGATCGTTAAGATTTTCACGCAATAGAATTTTTACAAAGACGACTGAAGTCGCCAGCTAAACTGGATGTGTTTGAAACAAAGTTTTTATCTATTCAATTTCAAAATTAAATTCAATTTGCTTTATTTAACACACTTGAAACATAATCAGTCTATAAATATTGTCAAGTTTTTGCGAGTTGCTTGGCAAGTTGACAGAATTTCAGCATTTTCTAATGTCGCAACTTTTACTAGTCATTGTCAACTCGTTTGTCAGTCGCTCAAGATAAGTACGTCTTTGAGTAAATCACTAAATATCAAACATTTTGTCTCAACTTCTGAGTACTTCATCGTAGAAAACAACGATTTGTCAAGTTTCGTTGAAAGGCAAAACTTAAACAAGTTTTTGGCTTTTATAATTTCACGCTTCTTCAGTCGTTCTGCTGCTTTGACCATCGTGGTCGTCATTTGAGTCCAGGAAGTCATTGGTGAACGTTGATTCAGCGTCATCAGAGTTTGGAATAGGCTGATATGGCATTTGGTTCCTGTAAATAACGAAAAGAAGTTTAAAGACGACCAATTTTGAAGTGTTTGTGAGAATTTGAATCAAAATTTAAATTTCACGGAAGCTTCAATTTTGTTTCGACGATGATTGTTCAAGCAAAGGTTTATTTTGATGATTACATAAATTAAGGTTTTTGTGATTTATCAGTTAACTTGAAAACCAAGGGCTTGACAACATAAACTTTTTCTATTTAGAAGTTAAAAATTTCACTGGTTAATTAAAAGCAATGCTAGCTTGGCGCGTATACTGTACAAGCAAAAGTTTTTTGATTATTTCTGTAAAACTTTTGCCAGTTCTCAGTTGAAGCTTTTGTATCAAGCTTGTTTTAAACATTAAACAATTTTTGTTCGTGCCTGATAAGCTTGCTTGTTGTTCGGAGGCTCGAAAACAACAGAAAATTTGGAGAATTTACAGCCAGCGTCCAAGTCTCGAGATAAAACAACTGTCAAACAAGCGAATTTAAGCGAAATGGCTTGAATATTCAAGGTCTGAAAGTTGAAATAAATTCTTATCTAAAAATGCCTGTTTCCGAATGGACGAGTTTTCAAAATTCATCTAAGGCATTGAGTCTGCAATGAAGTCTAAAATAAAATAGTTTTTCAAACCCTTAAACGCAACAAAGCATCTCGAAAGCAATTTAAAAGCAATCAGAACAATTGTAACAAGCTTAGACACTTTGCAACGCTTGCATGATCTGCAGAAGCTTGAAGCACCGGCGATTGATAAAATTTAAACTTTATTTATATATCAAAAAATCTTTGATGAGTCACAATGAAAAACATATCAGCGGATGTAAAAAGCATCTAATTAGCAATACTATCGAGTTGAAGTCGAATTTAAGCTTATCGACCGAGCGATTACGATAAAATATCTCTAAAATCTTTGGCTTTTTTCCTCGCTCTTGTCGGAATCGACTTCGGTGAGGTCCGAGCGCGAGCTGTCGGGCGCGAGTTTGGTTTTACTAAAAAGTCAAAAAAGCAAAATGAAATAAATCTGACACAAAAGCAGCGAGAAAAGCGTGAAATTTCAAAGTCAATTCGGAGCTTCCTGAAAAAAAAGAGAACAAAGGCAAATACCAACCGGTACAGGAAGTAGTGTTGCACAATGAACACGATGTCGAACAGCACCGAGAACAATCCAAGGCCGAATTTGGTCGGGTCGCCGAAAATTGACTGCCAGTCGTCTGAAAAGCGAGAAATTTTCAGTGAAAATCGATTTCTTTGAGCTTTTAAGATAAAATCTCACTGAAATTGTATGCGTTCAGAATCATCTGAAGCATTGACAAACTTCCACCGGTGAAGTCGAGAAGAATGTTTCCGATACTCCATCCCTGCGTGCTTTTTCGTTTGTAGTTCATCACGGCCTGCGGAATATACTTGATCAGCGTTATCGCCAGTTTGATGTAACTGCAGGCGTTCAGGAAGTCCAGCCAATGCCAGACCCCAGCGATTGCGATGCTGAGTGTCACAATGATGACGATGAAGAAAATTCCGATGATGCCGCGTGCGATATTCGAGACTCTTTGTTCGGCGCGCTGGAAGTAATTGGAGTTAGATTAAGCGAGCCCAGACATTGATCGAGTTTTTACTTCGTAGACGAAGCATTGCGCGATGGTTAAAGCTGTGATAATCGATGCGTGGATTGAGAACACGACGTCGTTGAGCTCAACCGGATTGTTTCCGCGAGGGAATCTCTCGAAATATTCGTTCTCAATGTACGTGACCCAGTACAGCGACGAGTTGAACATCGCGTAAAGTGTGTGCCCGAGCAGGTTCAGCGCGAGAAAGTCGAAATTCAAGCCGACGACGGACTTCCGCTTGTAGTTGTACCAGATTTGAGGGTAAAACGAGATAGACCAGGCGGCGAAGTAGGCCCAACCGACGATGAAGGAAAGGAGAATGATCGACGACGAGTGCGCGACGAAGATCCGGATTAACAAGTTTTTGTCATCAATGTTCGCGTTTGGAGTGGCGTTTCCGACGACTTCGACGTGTCCAGGACGTTCGCCGTGAATATTTATGATCTGCGTAAAGCTTTTAGTGTTGGCCGGCACCGAGAATCGGTTCGGCGTTATCACGATCAAGTCGTCGTGGTTCTCGTAAAAGTTCACCAGCACCGGCGCTGTCAGCAAGCCGCTGTAACCAAAAACCAGTTCAGTTGCATTCCCTTAAATGAATTCTCAGTTCTTACACAATGTTGAACGTCAAGTTCTTCGATTCGCCGACGATCACTATCATGTCGTTGGTCGACAGCAGCAACTTTGTTGCTTCGTTAGTGTTTTGCAAGCTGACGACATCTAAAAATATTTGAGCTCAATAAATTTTTGTCAGCAGCTTTTCGGGTAATTCTGGAACTCTCAGTTGTTAACGACGTGCATCGCTGAAATGCAGGAGTTCTCAGGTGGCGAAGCGATACTTACTCAGTAGTGTCAGCGCAGCCAAAATCTGCAGCACAATTTTCTTCATGTTTTCACGTGTGTCTCGTCCGACGCGTCAATTTTGTCTGCCGAAAAGTTTTCCGAACGAATCAGCAGCGTTGGTTAGATTGAATTGAATCAGTTTCAATCTGAAAGTGTTTTCTTTCAATCTGCGTGTTTTTCAATAAGTCCGAATTAAGACGAGTCGTTTAGAGTGCTGAAAGATGTATTTGTGATCGTCAAGTGCTAATCGTGAATTAAGTAGAGGGTGAAGGCCGGGTCAATCGCTTGACGTGTTTTTGCATAATATGCGGAGTGCCAGGGACGAGTTTAATCGTAGACACGGTTTGTGAAAGGATTTTTCGAAGAATGGTTTAGGCTGTTGATTCACAGAATGTCAAGGCTTTAAATTCACTAAATTTATCAGTTGCGGTCATTTATTGCAATGACTAGCAAGTCTTGAAAAGTCAAAGACACCTTCAAGCCTAGACACTGAACTTTCAAGGATTTTGTTTGATATTTGGATCTTTTTATCCGCTTAATCATCAAAATTCAACTTTAAACACCTTCAGTCGCACAAAAACTAAAATTCCAAGTCTTCCTGCAAAAATGTCTTGCCAACAACTACTTGAAAACCCATTAAACAACCGCAATCTTCGCCCATTCTTGGCTCGACTTCAATCAACGCAATGGAACAGCAGACACATTTTGCCCTTTCAATTGGACACGACACACTTCCCTCTTGCAATTCAGCAAAGACGCGCTTCGCGGCATAGAAGAAAGGCTGATGCAATCGTCAACCAAGTGCGATTATGAAAATAAATCGTTGCTTGAAGGCGAATGAACTCGACGAGAACGTAAACATAGGAAACGCGAGAATCGCGCGGCTTGGGAATCGAGTCGCAAGAATGTTTTGAGGGCGTTTGTTATGTTCTAATGAGATTTCACGTATTCCGATTACATTGCGAAGTAATTTTGGGCTTTTCCGCGGATTTCATGGCACTTGAACGGCTTTGTGGCTACTTCACTTGTATAGCGAG
>JPYR01000251.1:58693-74389 GCA_000775305.1 Belgica antarctica
ATCTAGATGTGCCAATTAAAAGGCAGTTAATTACGCAGTTAAAGTCATAGATTCATCATAGAAATAAGGTTTTCAATTACTTCCTATATTGCATTAACCATTTTGTTTAAGTAGTGAATCATTGCGAACTAGATTTTTTAATGTCAGGATTGAAATCAATGATGAATGACTTCAGAATTTAGATCAAAATCGGTTCTACATTGAACTCTTCCTTTGTTTAATCCCACACATTTCCCACCCACACCAATTGTTCAGCTCTAAACACTAAGTTTTCCCACGAAATACTTGCAAAAATTACTTTTCCGCGATTTCACTACCTCAGTCAACGACCGGCATTCGAAGTCGCGTCGTAAGAAAATTGCCAAAAACAGATTTGACGTTTGCGGTCATTCAGTTGCACGATTGAGTGAATCATTGATAAACACGAAAACGCTCGCGCGATTCAATCAAAACATCATCAAAACTGTTTTGCTGCCTCGTTGACCAATTAATTTAATACAATTAATATTTATTAGCAGTGGCTCTTATCAATTGATCACTGAACCGAGTAATTTTCTTTGAGAAATCTTCGAAACTTTTCTCGCAAGTCATCGAGTCTGCCAAGAAATCAAGTCAGCTAATTTAATTGCTTTCATTGCGCACTGATCAATTGATAACCGTTATGACAAGCGAATATATAAAAAATTACGCGTCACTCTTATCAAGAACATGTGGAGGGTGACCCAGTTTGTGATCCCAGTGATCGATTTAACATGGGAATCGAACATCTTGAGTTGTTGTTTGAAGTTTTCTTTTTGGATGGAATGAAATTTCGAGACCAAAGTTTGAGTTGGTTAACTTAAAAGTCAGCTGAAGTAGTGGATTGATGTACAGACTGTGTTGGCCCGCCTTAACTCTTCAATTTTATCCTTTTTGCAAGCGTATCAAGGACGTGAAGTTCATGATAAAAATAACTAATTCAACAGCTTCTGAACCATCAACCGGTCACTAAACTTTTTAAGCTTTCCACTAACCGCCACAAATCACCCGAAATTTCACGCCAAATTAAATTGCGCCGCTAAACGGTTACTAAATTTTTATTTCACGACTCTCCGTCATCACGCCACTTGAAATTCTCACGATTGTCTGATCAAAAAGGTCATCACAAGGCAATAAAACTCGCCGTGCCTCTATCCCCGCCGATTGCAAAACAACATTTTTAGCAGCTCAAAAATGCACTTGAAAGTGGCTGCTTGGTTGAAAGTGAAAACTTACAAACCGGAGCGCAAATATTATGCAAATTAATCGCTCAACAACCCAGAAACAGCAAAATTTCTTTTCGCTGATGTGATGCTCAACTTACCTCTCGGTCGAGCCGACGTCAAATGCCGTCGAAAACGAGTTCACCGTGACTCGGCTACGGCGGGAAGTTCGGATCAGTTTATGAAAATGCTGACTGTGGCCTTCAATTCGGCAGTAATGAACTTGTAATGAACTTGTTATTATACGACTGAGCTCGGGAATGTCTCCTTGATGGCTTTTCGGGCGAGTCAATTGCTTTGTTCTACGATCGACCGAATCGAATCTGATCGTTTTGCTTGCAACAAAAGGCGGCGACTTATCGGGACCGCGAAATCAGCTTTTCCGTTCTAGAATTTTACAATTGGCCGGTGATCTATTTAGCGAAGTGTCTCGACTGGGTGACCGTTGGAGGCAAACTGAATGACAGATTCGATGACTCGCGAGTACGACGGCAATTGAAAGGCGAAAAAGTTGCACATACGGCGCGGAGAGAACGATTTTTCGAAAAACTCGCTCTCGAGGCTGTTATCTATCCGCGAGCGATGAAAAGAAAGGCGAGCGCGAGTGTCTGAGTGAGGGAATGCGATTTTACGATGCTCGATAACGATATTCTGTGTTTTATCAGCTGATGCAAGGTTTGATACGCAGAAGTTTGCTCGAATGACAGTTCTTTTAGTGGAAATTGAGCAGTTTGAACTCACCTAAGGTTGGAAGGCGGTGTTGATGTTGCTCTTTCAAGGTTTGTTTGTTTGCTTGACGATCAGCTGTTTACATTTCTGTTCACTGAACTTTTTTGTTTGTTTGGAACTGGTTATCGTCTGACCGGTCTTTTATGTAAGAAATACTCGGTTTTGGTTGCTTTTGTAAGAGGATTAACTCACTACACTTGTTCTATTGTTGGCTTATCAATAAGTAAAATCACTAATTATTCATCATTTTCTACAATTTCACACTGAAACCGGCACTTTTGATCGATTTACGAGTTCACTACACTTGGCCAATTGTACATACAGCTTTCAGCCTCAATTTTCTCACGTTTTGCGTCCGGAATTCTGTTCTTTAAGTATACTTTCTTTCACAATGCATCGCAAGTTAAATTCTTGCCTTCCGAATGTCTACCCCTCGCCATTTTTTTTTCTCTTCCCCTCGGTCAACCGGTGTTTGAACCGGTCAACCGACTTTCGGATAACCATCGTTCGGACTACCTTATTTTTGTGAAGTATGGCTGGCGGCTTGTTCTGTTAATTATACCTGATATTTGTGCAAATAAATGGAGTAGATACATCACGGATAGCGTGTTAGGCATCGGGGCGCACTTTGGCAAGCAATTCGGTAAGTTTGAGTTGAATTTCACCATAAATTCCGATGTCCGTGCTTTAGAACATTTCGATCATAAAATGTAGTTCCTTTGCATCCTTCTGACCGAAACACAATCCCAACCGTAGATCTCGTAGAACTGTTCGTAATTTCAGTTAGTTTAACTATCAATCTTTCGTTTTAATCAGATTTCACCTTCAAAAACAAACTCAACCTCAAGAAGCATAAAAAGTGAAGAACAAGAAGAACGGAGACAGAAAATGATCGAATCACAAGATTCTCTCTTCCACTCGGATTCCCAGTGAGCCTTTCTTTCTCGCTTCTTTAAAAACCAGCTTTGCTAACGCTTTTCTGTTCTTTTAGGGAGTTCAACCTCGCCCACATCGACACAGGAGACCTGTTGACGTCCTCGCCGGAGCTTAGCGAAACGATGCGCAATTTTTCGCCCAGTATTTTCAGCCAAGAGCTGTTGGGAGTTCATCAACCCAACATGGTGCCTGATGTATGTGGGCATTACGGCACCCAGCTTTACCCAAGCCATTTCGACCAGTTGCCTTTGACCGACAGTCTCGACTCCGACTGGAACTTCAATATAAACCTCAACAGCGACTCTGCTGGGAAGACGTCCTGGATGTTCTCGACGCAGCTTAACAAGGTCTTTGTCAGGATCGATACGCACTTGAACGTCTACGCCACATACAACATGGTGGGCGAACAAAAACTCTTCGTACGCGCCATGATTGTGTACACATCGAAAAACGACTTGGCTGAGCCAGTCAAAAAATGCCCAAACCACCGCGCCAAGTCGGTGCAAAACAACCCCGAGCACATCTTGAGATGTGATCTGCCTGATACGCAGTACGTCGGGACTGAAACTGGCAAGCTGTTCAAGGACAAGCTCGCCCTGCTCATCCCGATGAGTGCTATTGCCTCGAACGAGCCTCTTAAACTGAAGTTCACGTGCCAGAACTCATGCAGTGGAATGAGCCGCAAATACACGTCGATCGTATTCACCCTTGAGAACGAATACGGTGAAGTTTTCGGTCGCAAGATCATGAACTTCAAGGTCTGTTCATGTCCAAAGCGTGACAAGGAGCGCGACGAGGACTTGCCTTTGAAGCTTTTACCAAAGAAGCGCAAAGCGGACCAGCAAACAGCACCGTCGACCTCCAAAAAGGTCGTCGTTCAGGTACCAATTGTGAAACAAGAGTCTCTGGCGTCGACTATCTCGATGGACTCGGATTCAATGATGCAGCCGATTGTCCCGCTGCCCTTCGTCGTCCCAATGGAAATGAAGCAGGAGCCGACCGGATGCTTCCTGAGCATCAGCTTGCCCAACGAAGAGATCAAACGCAAGCTGCTCGACCTCGCCTTCGACATCATCTCAGGAAAGGTTATCCAGACCGGTGACGACGACTCTTATAGACCATATCTGAACGACATTCGTAAGCAAATCGGTAAGTAAAGCCAAAGCCCGAAGTGTTTGATAACCTGGAGAAAGACTGATAAAGGTTGAACTTATTACAGATGACTTCTAAATGTCTCTCTGTTCCACCAAACCTCAAAAAACATCAAACGCTTCAATAGAAAATGATTGTTTAAAGATTATTTTAAGACAAAATGTTAAGAATTTGTATGCGCTGGGCTTTTGGGACGCCAAAATTGCCTGTCTCAAGATCCGAGCCAGCTCGGGCAGCACTTGAGTTGGGCAGAAGAACAACTCAAAGGCCCAGTCAATGTGCAATTCGGTAATCGCACTCTCGATTACCGAATATCACTGGAAGTACAAACATCCACAAACATGATTTTAAGTATTTTTCAAGTTTTAAACGAAGAAAGAAGATTTATTAAGGATTTTATAATGTTAAGCCTATTTTTTTCGATTTTAGTTGATTTTTTTATATGAAAAAATCAAATTTGTGATGAAAACGAATGTGAAGAACTTTAATCAGATTGAAGGGAAAAGTTTATAAAGCGAATGTAGAAAAAGAGAATTGTAAACTATTTTTTTCTCGGATAAGTTAAGTCAAGTCGCATGCCTTAAGATAGCTTTAAGTCTGTCATTACGCGAAGACGATCCAAGCCAGGGTTCCAGTGGTGAAGTCTATTCTACTTACAAGCATGGCGAATTTCATCGGTTGCATCCAAGAGAATGCAGCGAAAGTTTGACGCCTTAAGCCGAGACGAGCAACAATCATAAATAGAGTTAAGAAAATAGTTTTAGGAAAATTAAGAATTCACTTATTACGATTTCACTGAAAAAAACAAAAGAAAAGATTTTTTTAAAAACGAAGAAAAAAGATAAATGACGAAATTTAAAGACTAGTTTCAAGCAAAAGAATAAAAAATAATTAAAAATTCAAATAACACTTTTTCCAAGGCAATTTTCAAGTCGAAACATTCAAGGGTTGAAACTTGCGGAAAGTTTGTTTTTCAGAGACGATTGGATGATTTTTTTTGTTGAGAAGCAGCTTCAAAACTTGAACAATCTTTTTCACGCAATTTGATTTTACACAGAATGTTCACTGAATTATAAATTAAGTGCAAATTAATAGCTTCCAAACAGCTGTGCTCCCTTGCACAACATCCCTTCCCACTTCATGCACTAAAACCCCCTCAAAAGTACAAACTAAGCATCGTCCAGATCACAACTCGAAACATTTCTCGTAGAACACGCTCCATTTAGTGATTACACAACCGCATCGTGTCACACATTTTTCTGATTCAAACTCACGTTGCACGTGCTAATTCCTGTTTGTTTACCAGCGACACGCTTTAATAAGCCATTGCGTACCTCATTAAAGTCAACCTAGAAGTCAACTATCGTGCCAGAAACATTCTCGTTCGTTTGTTTGTGGCGTTCAAAACATATTTTTCATCATCGCGAGGCAATTATGAATGATTCTAATTTTAGACCGCACTACTGGTGGATGGAGAAAGATCCACGAATCACAATTCTAATTGCTATTGTGTGCCGCGTCATGAATCGGGGGGTCTTTTTCGTTCTCGGCATTTTTTTCCTTCATTTGAACACTTGGATATCTTTAGTGAAGAAAAATCTGGTGTAGAAAATGATAATGAGTTTGTGACATTAATTTTCATTTTTATGGAATTAAGACGACTCGAAGAAGGGAACGAAGAAGACAAAAAATTCGTGATATGGGGTAGGATTTGAATGCGACGACGAGAAATTAATTTATTGCGGCGTGATTTTCCAGCTCAAGGCTGTGGAGTGAGACGACGAATCGAAGGGAATTATTGTGTCATCATTTCCATGAAAAAATGCGCTTGAAGGGTTTGAGGCTGCAGCTTAAGGTGGGCTGGACAGGTGAAAGGATTGTGGGCTACAAAAAAGGAAGTTTTTACTAAAAAATGAGAACTTTACAATGGAAATTTCAATTTTTGAATCGATTTAACATGAAAACAGTTTGACTGCACTATAATTTTCACACTTCTAGCCACCCAAGCACAAAATGATTAAAAGCTATGTGGAAAAATTCTTTTCACAACGACTTTCACGAGAACCTGTAGAAAAAGGAAATTTCAAAGAAAGAATCTTTCAATCTCAGTGGAAGCGACAGAAAAATTAATTCTTCACCCGGGCTTTGCACTTACACTACACGACCGTCGACGAAATAATCCGTTTCCGAGAGATTTTCTCTCCAGAAGACGTTTTACGACGAAAGTGTGCGACTCAATTGACCTCCTTAAGGTTTTACGATCGAGCGCTGGAATTCTTCCTTGCCTTTCACCACCCTTTCGTGAACTTTACGAGCGTAGTGAGGTGACAATTACAATAAAACGCAATAAAACCTCATGAATCACTGGAATGTGTGTGCAATGTGCTGCACAGAAGGGCTTTCTGCACTTGCACAAAGTGAAACAAAACAGAAAATCATAAATTTCGAATCTCGTGAGTGAAGTGAATACACTTGTCGTGCAAACATTCGCTGCCAAGAAGGGTCATACATCTGAAGGCTTGCCTTGCACGAAAAGGTTCTTCAACTCGCAGCATATCTCTTGCAACCATATGGCCGCGTTTTCTTCTTGTTCGTTCCTTTCACCCTGCGGCACTGCACACGCAGAGTGTTTCATTTCAATTACGCTGGAGTTTTTCTGTATTTTTCAATTTTCGAACAACAAGAAGTTGCTACAAAGTCGGCTCTTAACGACACTTTGATGTGATTGTTGCTTTGCATTTAACATTTCGTGCAAACAACAGCTTTTCAATCAAAAATTTCCACCCAAACAGGTTTAACTTGGCTTTTGTTGCGGGTGAACGCTTGGAAATTGCTACGAGTGGATGAATTTGCTAAAAATAGAATTCGTTCACTTCGAAAACCATTTGTTACTGATTGTCAGTTGGGCTGTTCGGCTATTGACAAAGTATAATTGAACATTAAGCTTGATCAAATGGACCAGAGTTTCCAAAAGCTTTGAATCAATTTTCTGCTAAATGTTTTAATGAAGTAAACCCAAGTGTACGTACCCAAGTTGATTTGGTGTAGTAGCTGTGGAAATTTCAAAATTTCAGTTGATGTTTTTAGCATTCAATTGGTATGATGACACAGGAGCACACATCAACGCTCGTGAAATATTTTTCCACATAATTGCTTTGTTTAGCAACTTTTAAGACTTTCTGACTGGTCAATGTCTTTCAATGTCTTCGATTTTTTCTTCAACTCGGAATATTTGCTTGAAATTAAAATGAAAAACACTGTAGAACTTTCCTTCGACTATGCTCGAAGTGTCAAGACGGAGTTAGGCTTGTACAAATTGATACTATAACGACTAGTAGGAAAGCTTAGCTTTATTTTCTTGTTAGAAAATTCATTAAGTTAATAACATCATCTAAAATGTATGCTGTTGAATGGATTCGATTTTGCCTCAGTTCAGAAGCTGACTTACAGCTAACGGTACAATAAAACAAGCTTCCAGGCTTCAACAGATTATTCCCGCCATTCTTCTAATTAGAAAGCAGTTTAAATTAATTAGGATTTCTCAAATAATCCCAAACTGCCTTTAAATCACCACAAATATTTCTTCTTAGAACATATTTCCATCTTGACAAAAAATGAACTCTTTAAATGACATCGCCATGACCTGTCATAAAATATAAAACAACTGTGAAATAGAAAAATCCAATTTTTCTTAAAAAACCCGTCCAAACTCCACATTAGTCGTTTTACACATTCGGTTGTTATGTTAATAAGAAGAAAAAAGGCGAGTGAGTGACTTCGTGTGATTGGAAAATGCTTGGGATCAACAGCAAAGTGGGATTTATGATGTCATTACGTTCAGTACGGCTGATGCGTGTGAAGGGGTGTGGGAAAAAATCGAAAAGACTTTTAAACGACTTGGTTTCTCACTTTGTTCGTGTTTGGCTTCTGAGATGATTTAAATGTTTTACGAACGGCGACACTCAAGTAGATAATTGATGATGGATGTAGGATTACCATGGATTATGTGAAAGAAGTCATTTTCAATGTGACACGAAAAAAGGATAATCAAACAGAATTATAATTAGTCAGACATGACTGACAAACAAGATAACGGAAATTTTGGTTGATGATGCTGTGGGCTCAGGCGGGGATGGGAATAGTTGAGAAAGTTCTTTTCAGAGATTTAAATAATTAATTTGGAGGTGGATCAAAGTCAAACTTTGTTGAATGAAAAGTTTTCAGTTTGATAACGACAAACCCTGGGCTTCGGTAATCCTTCGTTCATCCCCTTAATTTATGAACTAAGATCAGAGCATAAATAAAATCAAGACGAAGAACGAGAAAAGTAAGTCCATAAATAACGGAGGCGGCTGTAATTATGTATCTCAGCAGTCCTGACAACTTCTGAAGCCAGCAACGCAAGAAATACGATCAACGAAGATTCTCTCGTTTCATGTGTAATTTGTAGCCAATTTGAGAAGCTTCCCACGATTCATCTTCTTTTTATGTCCGACAGTTGCTGCGATGATCGTGAAAAGCATCTGTAACAAGCTGGTTGCTTTTGGCTGAAGGAAGAGTGATCGGTGATTGATTGGAATGGGTGAAAGTGCGACAAAATTTCCACTTAGTTGTTGACTTAGAAAGATATTGGTAAAAGTAGTTTGAAGTTGTTCAAGTTTATAAATTTATGTAAAGTTAATCATCGTTTCTGTAAGGCTAAAAAATTGTAGTAACATGTGTTCTAAAATGTTTAAGTGGCCATTTCTGTTCTAAAATGTGTTCCCAAATAACTCAGTGAACGTTTTATGTTCTAAGTGGTCCAAAACAACTCGAAGTGGTCAATTGTTTGCACTAATAAATTGCTTTTAAAAGTGTTTTAAATTTACACCGTGCACATTTTTTAACAGGAAAAATTATCAACAAGTTACCCAACAGAGTTGTCGTTGTTTAACTTGATGACTCGTTCCGTTTCGCTGTTTTAATTATTATATAACGAGGTTAATTTTCACTTTTTTAATTTCCCAATGCCACTGCTTGTACTCGAACCTTCCCAGTTTGAACAACAACGCACAACTTCAAACACTCATCGACTGCAGTGTTCTATTCACTGACTCATCGATGTCGTTAAACGTTTTTAATTGGAAAAGTTTCTTCGCGATGGGAATTTGCAGTCGACAAATGAGCTCCCATGGGAATAATTCAGTCATATCGTCCGGTGATTTGTTGTCGTCGATTATGAATCATTTGTAAGCAAAGTGCTGCACAAAAAACTTTTCTCTTTCTCGTTCGCTCATTATTTGCGGGATTGTGAATTTTTGATGGATGATGCTTGGGGCATGTTCACATTTTTGTTTGACAAATTGTCTTTCGTTTCTACTCAATATAAATTTCCATACAGATCATTATCAAAAAAGACGATTGGTGAGGCTGTAAAGTGTTAGGAGGGTTGAAACGGGACGAAAATGTCAGAAATGTCATGATTTTTGCGCAAAAATTCAAACACTTGGCAACCCGAAGCAAAATTCACTTGATATCCCCAAGACGAGCGACGGGGGCGACTAAAAAATCCATAATAAATCATGACAAAATGAAAACGTAAATTGATTTTCCGAGAAACACAACATAAAAGACATGAATTGAGTGATTTTCTCTCCCTTTCTCCGAAAGACAATTTAATTATTTTTCAATAAGCATAAACATGATTATTATGACGTCATATGTCACAATAGACGCTTCCCTAGGCGCAAATAGCTGAAAAATTGCCCTCATTTGAATATTTTATTTATGGATCTTTGAAGATGTTTACTTGCTTGTAGCTTTGACATCGGTATCACGCACAATTAGAAAGCAATAAAATCTCTTCGCCCTAATTTGTAATTTATCATATCTCGCATTAATGAGTTATGTGTAGGGGGGAAGACTTGAGTCAAACAAGCAAGCAAGCAGAAGACATGAAACAAGTTGTGATGAACACCAAAACAATTTGTTGGTGTAGGTTTGGCAATGCTTGACGTCTCGTCATATAAGTTGTTGTTATTTTCACGGGGCTGGTTAGAAAGTTTTGTAAGAATTTTTTAAAACTACTGTGATTTTTAGCTTTTTACTTTAAAAAATATTTTCAACTTCCCGTCACTCTTGTTTGGCACCTGATTACAGACAATTTTATTATTTACTTCTGTTAATTACTTCCAAAACATTTAATGACGACACCAACAACCATTTCATTCCGTCAAATTGCTCCCTAATTGATCTTTAATCAAAAATTCATGCCTCGAGTATCCACGCGACGCTTGCAACAACAAATTCTCGAATTCGGAAGAAATTGGAAGAAAACAAACAATGCCATGACCTTGCCACGGTGACTGACGCAGATTCTAATAAATTATGGAAAATTTTTAACAACTGTTGTTGCTGGAAGAGGTCGTGATGGATAAATATATTAGCACGTATGCTCGAAATGAATTATTCAGCATTTGAAATGAGATACCGGCCAGGTCTGCAGGTTTTGGGTTATACTTTGATTTAATTGTTATGTTTAGTTTAGTTTGGAGTGCCAAACAGTCGAGGTGTGCAGTTGAAATCACAACGAACAAGCGGAATGTGTTGCAAGTGCCGAAAACGAAAGCGAAAGTGCGAACGGGCCGTGGAGATGCACCAGCCGTTGATTCACGTGACAATAATTCAAATGCCTGCAGACAAGGAAAACAAAGACGTGACAATCAAAATAGAGAATGTAAAGGCGGAAAATGGAATTTACACCGTGCAGCTACGGTCCAAGCTGTGATTGAACTAGTTAATTGATGATCGACCTTCAATGCTTAAGATTGAATGGAAACAACCGCTGACTGATTCAATTGAGTGCTAAAGCAAAACTGGTTTGAAAAGTTCTTTTTTGTGCTAGAAGGCGTCTCTCTCACTCTCCTAATGGTTCTTTGCTGGGTTTATTACCAAAATACCGGTAGGAGTTAACGCTCAAAACATGACTTCATTCTGGCCGGTGGAATAAAAATTGAGTTTAATTAGCAATTAGTCGATGTTGGGCAGCCGTAGCGAGTAGAATAAGTTTAAAATTATAATAGCAAAGTTGAAACAAAGCTGAGTCAGAAAATGAAATCGACGATATCGCGAAAATATCCAACGTACCGCGATGATCCGATTAAAGGCCACAAGCGCTGGCTGGACGGCAAACGACTCGACGACAACGCGGAAGGCTTGTGGCGGGTCCACGATAAGCTGTACGACCTGAGTGACTTTGTCAAGCTGCACCCCGGCGGTTCCGAGTGGCTGAAAGTCACGAAAGGCATCGACATAACCGAGCAATTTGAAATTCACCACATTAGTAGCACGGCAGAGAAGTTGTTGCCTCAGTTCTTCGTTCGAGTCGCTTCGCTTCCGCGTAATTACAAAACCACCTTTAACGAAAACGGATTTTACAAAACTTTGAAGCGTCGAGTCGCCAACAAATTGGACTTTTTGGATCACACCGATGTGGCACACTCGCGTTTCTACTGCGATTTCTTGCTTGCGACGACACTTTTACTGTCAACAATTGCAGCGCGTGATAACAACTACTTAATTGCTTCATTCGCATCATTGTCTTTTATGTGGCTGGTGGTCATCGCGCACAACTTCATTCATCAGAAAGACAATTGGCGAATGTACATAATTAATCTCACGCTGACGAGCGTTCACGACTGGCGAGGTGAGTTCAACCATGTCAAGCATGATTAAAAGCACTAAACCTCTGCCGCAATTGTAGTTTTCCATGCTATGTCGCATCACCTTTACCCAAACTCGTATCATGACCTGGAAATCACATTTTTCGAACCGTTTTTGAACTGGATGCCGGTTGTTAAGACATCTATTCAAAAATACCGCGCTTGGGCAATGACACCGGTACTTTTTTCATTCATCTTTGCTGGAGAATTTTATCACAAGTAAGTGGGAAAAAAGTAACAATTTAAAACATTGAGACAAAGGACCCTTGTTGACGCCTGAAGCTTGATTTGAAGTCAGGAATGTTCATTGAAATAGTAAAAGTTATGCAGAAACATGACAACACTATCTACTTACTAGCTTTGATAGTTGTTTTTCAATGACTTATGGTTTTTGATTGAAAACTTTTGTACCCAGTTGAACATTTGGAAACAAAACACAAAACTTTCCTAATCTATAAATTTCTGTGAACACTTTTTAATTAAAACTTCATATGCTGTGTAAAAAAGTGTGCTGGAAAAACCATACAGTGACATCGCACACTGATTAATTTTAAACTTTGACATCAAAAGCGCAGTCAACGAACAAAAAATCGCTGCACTTTGCAACCGTGTCGCAACATATTTTAATCAACATTTTGTTCAGACGAACTCGGAAAATAAGATTTTCGTGTAACTTGTGTTTATCATTTGCAGAGTTGCTTCAATAATCATGTACAGGCAAAAGTTTCACTGGGATGAACTGCTACCACTTGTGATGCCAGCGATGATGTTTTACCTTGGAAATGCACCGTTTTGGGTCGTTATTAAAATGTGGCTGTTCATTCTCTTCTTCACGAGTTTCATGTACGGGCTGCTAAGTGTCAACGTTGGACATCACCACACCGAAGTCTTCCACGACGGCGACGAACTCGAGTCGATGGATTTTGGTGTGTACCAGCTGGCAGCGACTGTTGACCGCAGCCACATTAAGGAATCACTGTTTTTGACGCTCACTCACTTTGGACACCACACCTTGCATCACTTCTTCCCAACGCTAGACCACTCGTTGCTGCCGCAACTTCAAGAAACTTTTTTAAGTACTTGCTTTGAGTTTCAGCTAGAGTTAAGAGAATATTCGTGGTGGACACTCATCGTAGGTCAATTCCAGCAATTGGCACGAACTGAAACGAAAAAAATCAACTTCAATTAAACTCGATGGAAGCGTGTTGACTTCATGTTGTCAGTTTTAAGCGAATGCATAATTTATACGACAAAGTTTTTAGTAAATAAAACTCGGGATGAGACAAACATTAAGAACAAATTTAAACTTTCACCATGTTTTATGCAACGACACAAGCTAAATTCTGTGCAAAAAACTGCTGTGCTCCAGTTAATAATTTCATAATTTTTTCTACTCGTTTAAAATGTGATTTTTTTTTCACTCCAGCACCGTTCAGACATGAATTTTCTGCCCCCATACTTGGAAAAACTGTTTCTGAACAAAAAAATATGAAAAGAATTGAGAGAAAATTCCGAAAAAACTTATCCATCGTAAAATGAACAAATTTATAATGTGAATTGTGCTGGATTGTCAGAAGGATTAAGAAAAATGTCACCGCTGTTGATGCCGCGATGATGACGGCTATAAATAGGAAAGTTTATGAAATTGAGTGATGCTTTATGAGTTGGGAATCTTTTCTCCGATTCTTAAAGGCATTAAAAAATAAATTTTCTGGAGAAAATTCTTGATTTTTATAGATTTCCAGTGTCATTAAACGTTGACTCCAAAGTGTTTATGATTCTCGTGAGTTTATTACGAAAATGAGTGTTCTTTCTGAAACCTTTAACATGACTTTTTATGACTTCTCAGCTGACACTAGAAAAATTAAAAAGATCGTTTTTCGTCACTTTGTGATTTTGTTTGAAAGTTGAAAACTCTTGACATGGAATGCTGCAACGAGTTTATGGATAATTAACCAGATAAAAGAAATATTAATTGAAGAGTGAACGGAAAGCGGCGTTTGAGAAAGGAATGAAGAAATTTTGAGTTCAAGTCCTTGTTGAAGATATGATATAACTGAAAGGAAGTTATGATTTGAAAACTTCCAACTGAGTGCTGTCTTCTTATTAATTCATTTAAAAAATAAAAGTGCTGTCATTGAATTCTTGTAAAGAATATAACCACGGAAAACTATCGTTGAATCTTTATTCAAATCCTTTTCAAACATATTTCAGATTGAATACACAACAGAATTGACGTCTTAAAACTGTGAAAACGTTAAGGTTGCTGAAACAAAAGAAAATAAAAATCAACGAAAAACCGTTCAATTAAAGCTGTCTTGAAATAAATTTTTACTTGATTCAACGCAAAAACTCCACCAAAGTGGATTTATTTTCAGCCTGAAACAAAAACAAAACACAAAGATTTTGGCATTTTAAATCATCATTTTATTTAAGTCCACAAGGCTTTTCGTTTGACATCCTTATGAAAGTCTAATCTCGTTTCTTTGGCCTAAATCTTCGGCAATTTCTTATTGTGAGTAATCTTCTTCGGAGAGAAAATACATTAAAAGTATTTTAAACCTATGGACCACTTGCTCCAAGGAATTTGTCCAATAAAACTATCATTGCTTAAAGTCTCTGGGATAAATTCCCGAAAAGAGGGGAAAATATCTCAAGAAGGAAGACGTCGTATCTTGTTGCTTAACCATCAGATTTCTACATGATAAAATTTAATTTAAAAGCTATTAAGGCCTGCCCCAAACGCAATAATTTCGTCCGTCACACAAAGGCACTAAACTATTTCTGTCGTTGCCACAAACATCATTTTGCTAACCCGAAAATATTGCTACAGTAAACCATAATGGAAACCAATGGCTACGTTATCGATAAAACCTACAAACTAATGTCACAAAGTAGCATTTCATGAGCTATAATATCAATTAAAATTTACACTAACGGCACACACGCAATTTGTGTCCATGTCTTTTGATGAAAAATGTATTTCGACTAATTTTAATTTAAAACAATTTTGATGAGAATCAGATGAAAGCGCATTTACATTTTAACTATAAATTAAGCCTTCTGCTACGAATTTTGAAATTGACATTTGAAAAACATTAATTGGAAGCTATGGAAAACTGCCGCGGCAACAATTATTGTTAAGCTTTGTAAATGTTATAAATTGCACTGAGTACTTGAAGTGTTTTTTAATTTTTTTAATTATTGGCAGCTATTTTTTTGGTTCAGAATAATTGTAAAAAGTTCAATTGAGATGCAGATCAACAGTTGAGTTTAAACCTAGTCTTAAACATAACCTCAAACTAATATTTTATAACCTACGCTGAGTATCGTTCGTTGCTGAATCTTTTTCGCTTATCGCAATATCAAAGTTTTCGTAATTAGAACTCGAGATCATCAATTATCAAAGCGGAGTCGAAAAATTTGTGCAATTTTAATTAAACTAGATTAATCATTTAAGATAAGGCATGCATGGAAAACGTTCGTAATGGAAATTGCACACAACCAGATTAAACACCTTGAGGGAAGACGACAAATTGTCACAAGAATGTTTGTTTCAACATTTTTGGAATCATTTCGAGAATTTTTATTTCTCTCAGCTCGGTTTCGAAATCAAATTGCTACGACAATCGTAATTTTGTGCCTCGAAGCTGGAGAGTTTAGCATGCAGCTCATGTACGGGGCACCCTACATCAAATGAACCCCCCATAACTCTCGTGGTAATTAAATTTTCCGGTAATGTTAGCAAATTTTCCGCATCACTCTTGATGCTTTTTGCTGCTTTCAAGGCGGAAGTAAAAAGAAAGAAAAGAAAAACGAAAAATAAATGATTTTACTACCCAACACATAACCTTCGCTATCTCAAACGAAACTGGTCGAGTTTAATGTTCAAAGTCATAAAGCAGTTTAATGCTAATCTTAACTGGGCCTGTTTTGTC
>JPYR01000251.1:74536-90918 GCA_000775305.1 Belgica antarctica
TAGGACTCGCACGAAGCCCTGCATTTAAAGTGTCTTGGAAGACAAGTTTTCAAGGCGTCTTAGTTCTTTTTAAAAGATGTGCTAGCACAGTAAGTACGCCAGGAAGATGTTTTCTTTGTCTACAATTCTTGAAAAGTCATTGCTTATTTGACTCTAAAAAGTCGATGCCAGTTCAATGACAAAACTATGCTGTTTCAAATGCTATTCCACAGAATCTACACCATCATAGTACGTACTACGCCCAACCCTAGACAATGTTATCAACCCAACAATTTGTGCGGTTTCTTTGACACATTTCTAAAGTCTTAAATCAAAACTGCCGACATTCGACAGCCCCTAAATGTCCAAAGCTACGAGAAGTATACAATGCCAAGTTCGCTTTCGTCGCAATAATTTATGATGCTGTCATAATTATTATCGCTCTGCTTATAGCCATTTCCGATATTTTCTAGGCTTCTCGCAACATTATCGCCGTTTATGGTTGAATGGTCCATTAATTTGGTCAAGCAATTGGACATTTCGTCAAAGTTCATAGCGTTCGTTGAGTTTTTTTCGCAACTGCTTAGGGGCTGTGGGTCGTCAAAGACATCATCGAAGTCAAAGTTGAACTTTGAGAGTGGTGTGAAAGGCGTTGATGGTGTTTCCGGTTCGCATGACGTCGCGCTGACTACCGACGACTCGGAATATCGTCTACGACACTTCTTTGTTGCAGAACTTCTGTTGTTGGTGGCTTCTTTGTGCGACTTTCGACGACCTTTGACGTCGTGATTTTTTACATGTTTGCGTAGCGACGATGGATCAGTGTAGCGCTTGTCGCAGCCTGGGAGCTGACATGCATAAGGGCGCTGGAGGGAAGGAAGGAAAAATTAGCAAATCTGTCAGAACGATGAAAAAACTTTGACTTACAGTATCATAATGAGTCCTTTGATGCTTTGCCCGGTCTGAACTGTTTGAGAAAGCTTTGGTGCAATTAACGAACTGACAAATGTACGGTCGCTCTCCAGTGTGTGATCGTTGGTGTATCTTTAGGTTCTCGAGACGAGAAAATGCTTTGGTGCATCCGTTGAACTGGAATGGAAAGAAAAATAAAGTTTCATTAAAGAGATATTAATGATGGTGCCATTAACGATCGTTTTAATAGTATTTTTCACTTAAAATCATGGTACTGCCTCTCATAATCAGCTTAATGATTTTTATGTGTTTTTAGAAGACGAGAACAAGTGTGAGACACTTCAACTCTAACCCTTAATGTAATGCGACTCTCTGAAGGCACTGCCACAGTAAGAAGTTGTGACAAAATAAATTTGCTTCTGACACTTTATGGCCGTTCGTTCTTTAAAACAATATTTCTCCCTGTCCCAGCGCGTCATAAAACCGAGTCATAAAAATATTTTGAAGTGCATTAAAATCAGCTAGAAAAATATCCTTATGAACGCGATAATAAACATTGGTGGGGTTGTAAACACTACATGAAAATTAAATGAAGAAAAAAATACACTCGACGATTTTATATGTTAAAATGCTATAAAAGGTATTAAAGTCGTGCTTTGTAAATGTTGTTTTAAGAATGGAAGAAGAAAAACGGCAGAGTTCAGTGATAAAGTTGAACTGAAACCTTCTGGGACAAGTTTGAATGGAGATTTTAGTAACAAGTTATTGAAGCAATGTGTTTTGAAAAGCTTTGAAGTTCAACGATTTTCAAAAAAGTTAAAACAACCTAAGTTTAACATGAAAAACTTCAAAAACTTTGAACTAATTAACTTTTTTCAACACTTTTTCATTTAACCAACAGCAGACAAACTTCTACTCTTGACATCTGTTTCATCGCCGCTTGTCCTAGAAGGCAACTACGAAACACATGTGACACCAAATATCTCTGCTGCTCCTTTTTCATTCCCTTTGAAAGTGTCTACACATGTAACTCATACGGTTTGGACGGTTGGTAAATAATTTGAGATGTGTTTAATGTCGTTTACAAAACAGTTTTAATCTCGTCCCATCTATCGCTGATGCGACTTTTCCCATTCAACTGGCGCGGATAAAGTGGAGAAGAGAAAATGCATTCGGGAGAAGGAAAAGTGATATTTTCATGTGTGTTCGCTGTAACTGGAGTTTTATGTGTTTTTCTGCCCTCTTTATTTCTCGATATGATTTATGTTTTATGTACTATTAAACGCATGTTTGGATATCATTCTTCAACGTGCATTTATTATGACTTTTTTGTTTTGATTCGGTGTTCGAGATTTATTTTCGGTTTGTTTTCGTCTCTCTCAATCTGTTGGTGTTGATCTTTAAGCCGTTTGTAATACGCGCGGGGGTGCAAAGTGCATGATGAATCGAGGTTACAGAAGTTCATGCGTCGGGGGAGAGAAAAGAAGCCAGCCACTGTGTCACACAACATATCGTCTCGTGATTAATTAGCCAATTTGTACGTTCCCAATGATAATCCATTTGTTTTTGTACACATTTTCCAAGTGTAGTGCTTAAAATATTCTAATGGGCGTCATTTATCAAACTTCAGAATATATGGGCATCGGAAAAGGGTTTATTGAAAGTCAAAGGGTCAACAATGTGGTCTGTAGATTTGTTGGACTTGTTTTGAGGGAAATTAATTAGTGCGGCTGGGATTTTTTGTTACTTTAACTAAGCCAAGGAATTAAAAGTTTTGATGTTGAAATTGTTTACGATCAGTGGCAAATTAGCTTCTTACATTGGAAGTTTTAAAAGTAAAATTTCATCTTCAAACTAAGTGTGATTTGCATCTTTTTCTAGCGTAAAATTTTGTCATTTATACAATATTTCCTTTGAAAAGCAACTTTGAACTTTGAGAGAACCTTCACAGGTTTTATTAAGTTTTGCAACAAGTACCTGTGACTGTATCGATAGCAATCAAAATTACCATTAAAACCAAAATCTCCGTCCCAAAAATGTCAATGAAATAACGCCCGAGAAACTTCATTGCGATCATTCACGCATGATAAACACTTTTAAAAGCTTTGTTCGTTTTTATGTTCAACCATCTCAAGAAAGCTTCTTTGCACAATCTGCTTTATGAACAATTATGATTTCATCAATGGAAAAATCAGTCTCGATTGCACACGAAATAAAAAGAAGAGAAAATCTCTTCAAGTGTTTTATGATTGTCAATTCAATTATTTCCACTTCATAGAGTTCTAATAGCGGAACGATGCTTTTCTCGTCGTCTAATTTCAAGCCACTTATCAAAATCATGAATTTTTTTGTGCCATCCACCACTCTCGAGCTCATAAAAGAACACTCGACAAAAAGAGCGAGCGCGAACTGTATTTTTTATTTACATTATGGAGAAATAATGACTTGCGCTGCCAAAATTATGAAGCCTGGCTCGTTCCGAACTCTCTTTCAGCGTGCCACGTGTCGTTGTCGACTAAGATAAAAAAGCGATAAACTAAACGAACAAATGGTGCTAGCAAAGCAATCTAAGAATCATGTTTTTGTGATAAAAAATAATTTTTTGGAAATATTTTTGGCATTCAAGTGTTTTCTGGTCTCTGGGACTTTTAAACAAAAACAAACAAAACGAACGTGCCGAAAAACATTAGAAACCCAAAGCCCCGAAGGAATTGTAAACAAACCAAATGAACGAGAGTGAGTCCCTGTTTATGGCTGGCACAGACCCTCGATGGGCCATGTGTGATCCAAACACACATTTTTGTCCTAAGTTTTGCACTTTTTTCGTTTCTGGCATTTTTGTGCTTACAAAATTACTATTTTTTGCTGAATTTAGGAAAGCCACGCTTACTCCAATTTCAACTGATAAAGCGATATACGAGAACTGGCATCAACTGTAAAATTTATCTATTTTCCGCTAGCTTTCGTTGTTTTTTGTGGCAAGGCGTTAGACCGCTAAGCTGAACAAACGCACATGGGTCCCGCCAGTATTTCAGGCAAATTAAATTAATCGTGTCAGTTTTTGATGGTTTTCATGTTTATGGTTCACTAATATGCTCGGGTTTGTTGTGCGCGCATAAAAAGCAACAATAAAGTTGCAGAAAGAGGTTAAATTTGATTTAAAGGAGAGTTTTTTTAGATTCTTTGGGTCAAAAGTTGGAGAAAGATTTTTTGAAACTGGCTGCAGTTTGAACAAAGGGAGTTTGAAGTTTTTTTTGTAAATTATTGAGATTTTAATAAAAAAAACATCTACCGAAATTTAATTTGTATGAAATCAACGGGATATTTTAAAAAACTCTTGACTGTAAGATAATGTTTTAGCCTTAAAATTGTCATGAAACAAGTCCTAAATCAGTGATTTCATTGTCTGTTACAGGTTATAATCTTGTCATCAATATTTTGAGGTTATAAATCTAAATTTTTCTTCAAATATTATTTTTTTCTAACACTTTTGTCACGGTTTTAACACAAAACAGAACTTTTCATGTTCTCTCTCAAACTTCTAAACCGAAATCCCGCCGTCTAAACTCCACCCAAGAAAATTTATATCAAAAATAAACACTGTTGACATCGCTTACCGGACATTTGTTAGGCTTTTCTCCTGAATGCACGCGCATATGGATCAGCAGCTTGTAGCGGGCGTTGAAGGATCTGTATTGTCTCGGGCACTCAGTCCATAGGCAAGTGTATTCGTCGCCCTTGCAGCCGATGACGTGAACCTTCTCGATGTGATTCACGAAAGACGTCTGCGTGTCAAACTCTTGGTTGCAGTCTTTCCAGTAGCAAATGCGCTGATGTTCAGTTTCTTCGGAATTAAGTAGAATGATTGGCGCGGTTTTCGGTTTCATCGGCGAGACTGGAACATCTTGATAGCTTTGCTTGCAGTCAATCAGTGCAGCAGGGGCGTTTGACAGTTTTTCTTCGCTCCAAATGTTCTTGAATTCTCGATTCGGCTTCTCGTTCATCTCCACGTAGCTGTTTTGGTAGTTTTCAGGATTTATGTAATGGCTGTTCGCTTCCAGGAAATTAGCTTCGTTCGACTCACTTTTTTCGTAGATTGTGAAGTCGTCGAGATTGAACAGAAAGTCAGATTTCATTGCGGTGTCGAACGAATCAATGAACGTTTGATCGTAGGAAGTGTTTCCCGCGTTGTTTGTGTTGTCCGTTGGGACGTTTGCGTTATCATTGGCGTTAAAATGTACCGAGAATGCTTGATTTATTGATGGCAGTGATTGCGTCGGCACTAACTGTTGCGTGTTTTCAATTCTCGGCGATGTTGACGTGCAAATCTGCTGGTCTGACATTATCCATGGATCTGACGGCGACCCACAAGGCGATTGATTTTTCGAATTGCAATTTTCTTCATTGTAATTGACGTATTCAATATCCAGCCCCAGGATGTCATTGGCGCTGTACTTCTCGACGGTATCCGGATCAAACTTGAAATAGTTGTCGTCGTAATTGTCATGGGAGATCTGCTGACCACCGTCAAACACTGAGTCCGGTGTGTCAACGACGCTCGAGTAGTCGTAGTTGTTGAAGTAACTTTCGTCAGCCGCACAATAGTTGTTCCCATACGTCGATGGTTTATGGGTCGGTGAAAATTCGATGGTTGGTACCTGGTAGTAGCCGATTGGCGAGTGGGAATACGCGGTGAACGTTTGAAAAGGTGGTGACGCGTTAAAAGGATTATCCGCGGTTAATGATTTCACGGTGGGTGTTGTCGGTGTTAAAATCCCATGCACTGAACTGTTCATTTCATTATTATAAGGAAAACAGTCAGCTTTCATGGATACAATTTGATCCCTCACCGGTGCACAATGTAGTTCCATTGTTGAAAATGGCAATTTGATTTCAATTGCACGATTTAATTCGAACGTCTCACTAATTGATTGATTGAATCATCAATTTGAATTGTTATTTCGATAATCACCACTTCACCAGAGAGTTTCACAGAGATAAAAAAGTTTATTTAAGTTTAATTATCACCAAAATCACTCACAAATTAATTAAAATTGATTAATTAAATCTCTCACTCTGCCTTTCAATTTCCATTTCAACACTTAATTGAGTCAGGGCGCAAAGTGAATTGTGTGTAAACTCGATGACGACACAGCGGAAAAATAAATGAAACGAACGAACGCTCTTGCGCGACCGGCGAACAGAAATAAATTGATTACTAATTGGAAAGAACGTCTTGCTTTATTTAGAATTAAGAAGCTAATGCTGCTCCGGAGCATATTTAAATTAGAGATGAGCTTCTGTGCTGCCTTCTCTACCCGGTGCTGTCACAGAATTTCACTTTTTACTCCCTTGCGAGTGTGCGTTTGACAGCGTAAGGCGTTGAATATTTCTCCAAATGAAGAACAAAACATAGAAACGAAGAAGAGATGAAGTTATGAAATATTAACATGTTTACGAACACATTAAAAAGGGTCAAAGAAGAAGAAAATATTTTTCTCCGTTCAGCTTTTCCTCGACAAAATAATTTTTAAATCGTTTTTGTTACGAATTGTGTGAGTCGTCCCAGATGGTATTGAGGTGGGCACGACTGTTTGTGAAGGAAAATTTGCGAAGTAGAAGAACTGACAGGAATTGAGAACAGTTGGAGCTTAGAAATGTTGACTTGTCAATGCAAACAGTTGTTGTAAGACTGTTGTCACCTGTCCACTTAAGTCACCTGGAACTTCGGATCCACTAACTTCAAGGATCAGTAGACGAATGATGTTAAGTGAACGTTTGACTTGAATGTGCTTGTTCTCGTTACATCTTGAAGTGAATTGTTCAAATTCAGTGTCAACACTTTATTTTCCTAATTTCACTTAAATACTTCAAGCGATACATCAAATTACTAAATTTCTAACTGGGGTGTCAAGAAAATATATTAACGTTTAATTCCATTGCTTGTAGTTTTAGTCAAGACCATAACACATGTAAACATTTAGTGAGAGAGAAAAAATGTTGGAAACTATGCATATCCTTATAAACTATTTTTTTGCTGGTACGTAGGGGCGTTTACAAGTGATGTTGCTGTGGATTTTGTTCGGTTTTAAACTTTGAATTTGATTGATCAGCCATGAAATTTCTTCAAAAAACAGTTCCCCAATTAAAATCTGAAACTTTAATCATTTCCAGCAGAAAGTCAAACCTTGACCATACCTTAGCACAACATTTTCCAGCACTACAAAAAAAATCCTGACGACACTTTAAAACATCGCATACTCGAAGTATCACAGATAGTAGAAGTTAACTCACTTTATTAAGACTGCTTTAAAGGATTTTTATTTTATTTTCCATCTCCTGGCTTTCTACTCCCGAGTTCAAGAGAGTAAAATGTGGTGGAAGAAGAAACCTCAGCAAAATTTATTGCTCTACACGAGAATATTCATTTCACATGTTTATTTATGCATGCATGTATCTTTTGGGATGTATAATGACGTGACTTTTCCATCTCTTTCCCTCCGCTTGTTCTCACTTTTTTAGTTTTTCTCCATCTGTGTTTACACTCCGTGATATTTCGGTATTGTTGTGTATATTTTATTTATTCCATTCGCTTTTAAAGAAAAAACTTTTTTCATTCTTTTCATCTGCATTTTCATATTTTTTACGATGCAAGTGCAAGATGTGTGCAAGTGTAATTAGAGATATCATGTTTGAGGCTTTTCCATTCTTTTCTGCTGCGATGGAAACATCGTGCAACACACGATACGAGTTCAAGTGGTAGCAAAATAATTTATTGCATCTCTCACACATTTTCTCGGCTGCCGTTCATTTAAGGCCAACTTTTCCCTATGCAGATTTTCTTTTTCTTGCTTTTTTGTGTTGATGATAATTTATTGAATGAGGCTTACTACAACGAGTAATTTACGAGATGTGGCAACGGAGAGTGTTTTGGCGGAAAAACCCGCAACGACAATTTTCTTTCTCAACACAAAACTTTTCTCGAAAACATTTTTAGATTTCTTTCCTGTTTTTTCTCGCTTCTTTCGAGTTTTTAGCATTTGCTGCTGACAAAAGGAAAAATAATTTGTTTTCTGATGATTTATCATCGTAATTGTTTTATTTTTAACAGTTTTGTTGTCTTTTACTGAAATTGAACAAGAGAAAATTAAATTACATCACCTAACTTGTGGTTTAAGTGAACTTATTGCTTTGATGTCGTGATTTGATTGTTGAAATGGTGTAAACAAAAAAAAGTTTCGGCGCTCGTTTTTGAATAAATTGAACATTTATTCGAAGTTGTTAAGGCTTTGTTGATTTCCAAACTAAATATTAATTGAGCCTCCAAATGATTAAGCTTAACTTATCAAACAAATTCTCGCAAACGAACACCTAACTTCAAGGTTTTAAGTTGTGCCATCTTAAAAGAATTTAATGCAAATCACTTAATTCGAAAAGTTTTAAGATAAAATCAAAATTAAAAAATCAGTTCAACTAGTTTAAAAGCATTTGTACGAGAAAATTTTGTAAGGGCCACTCTTTTAACTGACAAGCGCAGTTTGAATGAAAGTCGCTACACTTTTTGTCGCACAGAGGGCGATTTTGCTGGCAAAGCAATCAGTGACCTGGCGCCGATCATCACAAAAAGTTCTAACTGTGGAATTAATCACCTTTCAATTTATATGTTTATTCGGTTTCGTTTGTTAACATTTTCTTCGCGTATTTTGTTACGACGCCGTGCGCCATATACCAGAGGACTGCCTTTCAAATCGCAAAACTGATGAGATAGAGTGGCCCTTTTAAAATTTTCTCATCCATTTTACAATATCAGACAAGTTCTTATCAAATTTTCAATTTCAACTTCATTATCGAAAAACAAACATCAAAATTCAATCACGAGTGAAGTAAACGGCAAGTCCTTCATTAGTCAGCAGCCAGTTGCAACCACTCAAGCCTGCATTATTGAAAATCAACTGCACTCGATTGAAATCCAATTTTCACAGCAAGTAATCAGCGCCAATTCCACAACACACGAGTTTGAAAACTCATAATTGGATAACAGTTTAACAGACGTCAAATCGTTAAATAATTTGACAGCCTAAGTTTCAGTTTCCAAATTCATCGACGATGTGTTAAAACGCTGATAAACAAAATTTTGAAAGGAAAGTTTTTCATTGGAAATTAATAATGGATCCGATGCTAATGAAAGGCTTTTACTTAGGGTGTAGTTTTTCTTGTGTGTTTTATAAATTCATTAACAGTGAAAGTTTTACAAAATCGACCGAGGTAATTTGGACAGGGATAATTGGGATAAAATCTTTTTGTCTCTATCAATTTTCGTGTCTTTTTCCAGCCATAAAAACAATTTTTTTTATAATCTAAACGCTCGCGCATAAAACATATTGTGTGCAGAATTGCATCACATTGCTGCCGTTTCTTGCTTTCCCTCGCATTAATTGCAATTTGAATATTTTCAGAGTTTCTTCTTCTAGCTTCGCAGTTTGCTTTGCAGATGTTTATGAAACTGCTTCGAGGTTTTCAGGTCGTTCATCCGTTCATCGTGTGCAAGAGTCAAAGTCTTAAAATTCTAAACAAATTTAGCATAAAACGTAAATCAACAACATCCACTGGAGTGCCATTTCGTGCTTTTATGTTCGATTTACGAAATTTCCATTAATTTTTAATTCTTGTTTGTGTGGTCTCATAATCTGTGGTGTTTCCATCAATTTAAGTCAGATAATCCAGTCAAGTACAAGCACTTATTCGACCACACTTGACAACTCGAGCGCAAACACGACAAAAACTTAATCCTTTAAGTTTTTAATTGATCCGCTGTAAAACTGCATACATGGAGTAAGCAGAGTTGCAGATCCTTAAAAAGGATGCGAGGTTCACATGGAACAGCCCACCAGCTGCAATAACTTTAATTGGATTCTTGTTGTTCTCGATCAGCATTTTCACGCCGTTTTTAAAATCCTGAGATTCGTTGAACCATTGCGAGTGAAAAAGATTTGTCGACAGTTCCGACGAGTAGATCGTCACTTCGTTGCCGAAAAAACAAGGAATTAAAATCTCCATCACCATTGGGATCATGTACGACACCAGACGAATCGATGAAACCCAGTCACCCGACGGAATCTGATGGGAAAAGTTTTTCCATTAACGAATCAATTTACCTGCGATTAAAATTAAAATCAAACTTGCCTTCGAAAGGGTGAATGCTGTGGTGCAAATGATAATCAAACTGGCGGCACCTTGAATACAAATCATTGGCGAGAAAATTTTCTCAGTTTTTGCTAGCAAAGATTTTATCTTCAAATGAATATCGATGCTGTCTAGCAGCTTATGGAAATTGTCTTCACTTTTTTGTTCCTTCTCAGCAAGTTCATCGGAGTTTTGGCCAATGTTACTCAAGTGTTCTGCCAATTCTTCCAGTAATCCGGTCGCAGAGTTAAAAAAGAAGACCGGCAGAATGTCGACCGATCCGACGACCCCACAGTAAAACACTGGATCAATAAACTCGTAGATAGCCATAAAAACGAACCATTTGAAGTCAAATTCGTAATCAAAAGGAGCCCAGGTTCTGTATGGCACTTTGTAGGGTGGATTTGGGTTAATCAAGTAATTTACGATTGAGAAAATTCCACCAAAGTTGCAGGTGACCAGACATGCAATCCAAAATATTTGAAAAATAATTTTTGACTGACGAACTCTGGCATCCAACATTTTAAGCGGTTTCCCCATTTTCGCTTCAGCCAACAAAATTAAATCCTTCAATTCACCATACAAGTCAACAATTTCATTAACTTTGTACAAAAACATCTTTGACTTTGTAGATAGCAAAAAATACGTGAAAAGTATGCTGAGAGTGTCTGCCACTTCCATCAAACTGCTGCCAGACACAGCGTTATAGATTTCACCTCCCAAAAACAAGTCAATTCCAACAATGTTCAAAATTAATCCAAAAATTTTGTATTTCCAAGTTGCATTTTTGACTTGCCACAAGCCAGAATACTTGAGCAGCCTGAATTGGGTATTACTTCCGCGAAAATACTCAAAGTCTTCCATTTCAAACTGATTTCACTAACTGTTTGAACTGTTATGAATTAAGGTTCGAATGGTGAGAAGCTTTTGACTAAAATTTTACTAAAATGCTTCCTAGAACGACAAGAAGCTGTTATTAAAAGTTGATCGTTGATGTTTTATGTATGATACAACTTTGCTTCGTCAATTCAATAAAATTAAAATTTCCGAACGTAAAGTATATGTTTCCTAGTTGAAAACACTTTTTTTATGAAACAGAAATTGAAACTTGTCTTCATAGTTTAAGTGCAAAATCCGCATTCATTTCACGGTCACGTGACAGTATTGTGTCATAATAACAGTTCTGCCTTAAATCAGGCCTTAAATGCACATTCTTTTTAATGTATTCTTATTCTAGAATCATCGAATTAATTTTTAATGCGTTGCAAAACTGCACACATTGAGTAAGCGGTGTTGCAGATCCTTAAGAATCAGCGGCGTCGTTTACTTCAATCGGTTTCTTGTTGTTTTCAATCAACATTAACATTCCATTTTTAAATTCCGGCGATTCATTATACCATTCAAAGTGGAAAAGACTTGTCGACAGTTCCAGTCACTTCGTTACCAAAATAGAAGATTATTAAAATTTGCATCACCATCAGAATCATGTAGAGAATCAACTTCAGAATTACTGCCCAGTCACCAGATAGAATGTGTTAATCAATCGTTAGGTAAAAAATTGTTAGAACAAATGTAAATTTATGGTAACTTCTATAATAGTCGGACTTCAGAGTTGTGCTTGTGGCAACAAGCTTTCGAGCTTTGACTTTGAAAGTCTTTGATCATTTTTACGTTAAATTAGTTATGAGTTGTGTTCGAGGCTTGGGAAATATTTGGAATAGTTCGATGTGACAAAAAGTATTTATGTAAAACATGTACAATTTCCAAACAAGTTGAAAATCCTGGTATCGACACTAAAATTAAAAAGTTCTCTCAAAAATATTTATTTTCTGCAATTATCGCCATAAAATATTTACCAGACAAGCTTTCCCAGTCCATTCAAAATCTGTAAGTAACAAGAATCTTTTCAAAAGTTTGCACGGCCGGAACGTTGGTGATAACCAAAGATAGAAAATCAAAAAGATTATTAAACCCTCAAGTTAATTTTAGTTGTCCATTGACTGCAATTACTTCATTGACTCATTCCAAAATTTCATTTGAGTTTCAAAATCTTTTATTTAAATATTTCTTCTACGGTGCAGAAACGTCAAAATATGCAAGTTTTCATCCAAACTAAACTGAAATTTTCCACAAACAAGAATTTTAGCGATTCCTGTGATCTCAATCCGCAGCACAATGAATCTTCCTTCAACCTAAACATTAATGATTACATTTTTGTTTTTTTAATTTATTCTTTGCAAAACTGCATAAACCGAGTAAGCTGAATTACAAATCCTTAAAAACGTGCCTAAATTGACGCGGAATAGCCCATCAACTGCAAACACCTTTATCGGTTTCTTGTTATTTTCAATCAGCATTTTCATCGCAGTTTTATAATTTTTTGACTCTTCCAGCCATTCTGAGTGAAAAAGACTTGTTGACAGCTTCGATGAGTAGATCGTCACTTCGTTACCAAAAAAACAAGGAATTAAAATCTCCATCACCATTGGGATCATGTACGACACCAAGCGGAAGAACGAAGCCAAGTCGTTCGATGCGATCTGATGAATTTCGTTGGAAGTGTCAAATTAAGATATTCAATTTCAGATGAGCTTGCAACCTACCTTCGAAAGCGTAAAAGCTGTGGTGCAAATTATTATCAAACTGGCTGCACCTTGAATAAAAATCATTGGCGAGAAAATGTTCTCCGTTTTTGCGATCAAAACTTTTATCTTAAGATGCAAATCGATGCAGTCCAGCAACTTATTCAGATTTTCTTCTTTAGATTTCACCCCGTTCTTAGAAATTCCATCGGATTTCTGGCCAATTTCGCTCAAGTGGACTGCCAACTCTTCCAATAATCCTGTGGCAGAGTTGAAGAAGAAAACAGATAAGTTGTCCAAGGCTGCCACCACTCCACAGAAGAAAGTTGGCTCCACATACTCGTAAAGTGCGATGAAAACGAACCAAAAGACATTGTGTTCAAAGTCGAACGGAAACCACGTTCGATAAGCAATCTTGTAGGGTGGATTTGGGTTCGAGAAGTAAGCAATAATCGGGAGCCATCCACCAACATTGCAAGTAATTAAAACGGCTGCGTAGTAGATTCTGAAAACAGTGCGGGCTTGTTCACCTCGGGCTTGCAAGATTTTCAACGGTTTTCTAATCTTTTCTTCTGCCAACTGAATAATTTCCTTCAACTCTTCAAACAACGCTACAATTTTATCGAGTTTATAGAGAAACATGATAGATTTGACCGAAAGCAGTAAAAAAGTGATTAAAACGCTTATTGCGTCGGCTGACTCGAACAAATTGTCGCCGTTGATGGCTGCAATGATTTGTGCGATGATGAACAAGTCGAGTCCAAAGATGTGCATGAATATCCCAAAGAATATGTACATCCAAGTGGATCCTTTGACTTGCCATGTCCCGGACACTTGAAGCAACTTTAGCTGCACACTGAATAGCTTGAAATACTCAAAATCTTCCATTTTCCTTTTTTCACCGAATTCAAAATTGTCTGTGAAAGATAAGCTACCAAAATTCCCGCTTATAAACGGCTTTAAAGTTCCACAAATATTCTGGGCGTTGCTTGAAAAATTCTCGGATCGACGAACAACTTGTAATTAAAACTTTTCATCATCCTTGATATAAAATTTTCAAAACTCGAATCGTTCGTCAAGCGAAATGATTAATTGGTGCCTAAATGTCACGTGAACGATCATACATGTCGTTGAACTTGTGCGAGGAAGTCGATAGCAAAAAAATATATTCGGAATCATACGTTAGACATGGCACATGTATCAAATTTCGCTCAATTAACAGCGCTGTTTATGGCAAATAATGATCAGAGACTTAGCATTAAAAAAAACCTTCTGAAATAAGCGGCGAAAGGTGAAATAAATTTGTCAAAGTTTTGACAGCTAACTGAACTGAACTGAATTGCGCTTGTTTTAAATATTAGAATCGTGCTTTTCAAATGTGCTATGGAAAGTCATCAATTTGAATGCTAATTTAAAGTGGAAATTAAGCGCATTAGAAAGGAAATCGAATTGTGCATGAACTGATTAATATTTGTCACTGAATAATTATTGCAAAATCAAACGTGTTTCACACAAATTCAAGGTTCGAATCCCACTGAAACTCCGTGTAAAGATTTTCATGTACCGCTGATTGCATAACTTCGACTACCAACTTGTCCAAGAAGGCTTAAAATTGAAGATTGATGAAAACCTATGATGTCTAATGCACGATTTCGGTATTCACATCAACTAATGATCCCGAAATTATATCAATCAATCTCTCGCTTTATGTCAAATCTCCATCGCTTTACTCTCAATTTGATTCAATAACTCAACTCAACAGTTTCACTTTCTCGCTGCTACACTTATCGTTAAATGGGTTAAGGCCGCGCGTTGGCTTAAGAAAGCCATCATCAATCTTGGTTGTGTGCGTGGTGCCGGCAACTCGCTTGCATGTTGTTTTACATGATCGCGGTAAGGTCAGTTTGAGTAGCTTTTCTTCTCTCGTTTTTGCTTCACTCTACGCGACAACAGTTTGCAAATCGATGTGAATCAGTTCGGACGCGAAATAAGTAATAACATTATGGTAGAGACGGTTGACTCAAGTTTACGTTCAAGAGACGGTGATAATTTGAACTTGCCAGTGATATTCATTGAAGATCGCGACGATGAGGTCAACGGCCAGATAATGAACGGCATAGATAGCAGCGCAGATCATTATTCGCCATCTGTTCGCAATGTTTACGTCGCTAAGCCCATTGACACTAAAAGTGGCTTCGGATTTCACTTGTCGCGCTCAAAATGGGATCCGTACCCGTACATTTCCCGCATTGACGAAGACTCATTCGCAGCTTCCTCGGGATTAAAGGAAGGTGATTGCGTGCTCGAGGTAGATAAGCAAGAAACAGAGAAGTTATAAAAAGCCAAAGACAAAACCGAAGGCTGCCGAGAAAACTGTCTCAAGCCGTGTTCATTCAAAGCACGGCGGCTTGGGAAGCAAGCGAGAGAGAAAATGTTTACCGTTGGTTTCAAGTTTAAAGCAACAATTAACGTTCACGGCTCAAGTTCACGTGACTCACTATTTGCCAAAGAGATCTTGCCTTTGTCTTGGACGGATATCATCTTGGCGGTTGGGTGACCATTTGTGTGGCACGACCTAGGGCAAAGCTTGGACATTTTTTGAGCAAAAATTGCCATTTTCAGCTTTATCTGAATAACTGTTAGAAAATCTCACTAAAACCTTACAAATTCCATCACATCCACCTAATCTCATCTTCGTAGCCATAAAAACCATAAATAATAATGTCACATAATAATGTCGTGTCTTTTCCTTCACTTTCGATAAACTGATGCTTTTAATTGTTTAGGTGAACGGCGAAGACGTTTTGGGCATGCGAATAGTAGACGTAGCCAACATGGTGAAGTCAAAGAATGACAACGTGAGTTTATTGCTCTGGAACACGAACTTGGATCAAGCGTGTGAATCGAATTTGTGTTGTGGTCCAATGCCGTTGAACTACGAGAAGCTAGCGGCTACGGTTCAGACGATTTTAACTGCCATTGAATGTCCGGTGTGCTTCAATACGATTAACAAGCCGTTCACTCAGTGCCAAAACGGGCATTTGCTGTGCCTACGCTGCCGAGCGAGATCGGAACGATGCCCCATCTGCAGAGATCGATACAGCGTCGTGAAATGTTTATTAGCCGAGCAGGTGATAAAAATTCTTCGACCGTGCAAACACAAAATCAAAACACCTTCACTTTTCTCCGAAGATTTACGAGACGCTGCTTGAAACATTCAACCTCGAAGACGGTCCACAGGGCAAGATTCGTGAGAGAATTTTCGGCGCCAAAGCCTGTCGAACCAGCGAGAAACAAATGGAATCGAGTTCACCATCGAATAAACCACATTCACACACGCAAAAGTTCCTGGCGAAAATTATGGGGCGGAAAGCTTCTTCGATGGAGAGCCTGAACCAACGGAAAGATTTGTCGAGAATCGATGAAGAAGGTGGAATGGTTATGAAGAAACTGATGTCGCAATCGACGAGCGATATTTCATGGTAGATTACAGATTGGCAGGGAGTTCTTTATGTGAAGACTTGAAGACTTGAAGTCTTGAAATTTTTGTCGGAACAAATTTTTGTAACGGTCTTCTAAAAGTTGAATTTTTTTATTAATATTTAGACTTTTTTTAAAGAATATGGGAATAGTATTAAACCACCATGAACATAACCACCATGAACATAACCACCAAGAACATAACCACCATGAACAAAACCACCAAGATTCAAAATTGGAGAAACA
>JPYR01000252.1:0-20055 GCA_000775305.1 Belgica antarctica
TCAATTTTTGGGACACAAATTTCTTGTCCGTAATAATATGATTCTCACTGTATTGTCGGAGGTTTCTCGTGTTCAATGAAGAAATATGCATCAGATTTATTTGTTTCCTTACAACCCCACGCTTCGCCGCTTTTTTCGGCTATATATCACATTTCATAAAAAGAGAGAACGTTAACATTGTTAATAGGCTTTCGTGCTGTACGTGTGAACTTAACACAGAGCGATGTAACAATCGTTAAAAGTCCTTGCAAGACTAAATTTAGGTTTCAGGTCACTGAGTTGTAAGGAAAAAAGTTCTTAAGTGCAAGCAACAATGTAAAACAATTTACTTTGTAGCTGTAAATTGGTGCAAACTGTGCTGCCAAATGAGAAATACTTTCACCGAGGCATAAAGATAAAATCAACACAAATTTCTCATACGTGAAGTGTGAAAAATGGGCAAGCTTTGCAGACAGGTGCTATTCATTTTACAGCTTTTTTAATACACAACTCAACCCTGAACATAAATCTTTGCTGACAGAACGGCTGTCCGAAAGTCTGTTCAATTTAATCTCTGGCAGAATTATTATCCTTGCTGTCCTATCAAAAATCATTTTCAATTTTTTATGTCAATTTTACTTTTTCCGCTTATGTAACACATCAATCAAGCCCTTCAAGCGCGGTCGAAAATTTAAGGCAGAACGTTTTATTGGCTTTAAAAGCTCTCGTCTATAAATCCAAGAGTGACATGACACTCACCTTGACTAGAGATTTCGATTGGATGTCGTCGAAAGCATTTACTTCAACAGAATCGTCGCTGCGCTGTTGAATCAAATTAAATTAGACGAAGTGGTCCACATCAACCTGCTTTGTTTCTACCTGACGTTCCATGGTGCAGTATTTTATCGAATTAATTCCATTTCTCTTGTCACCCATTTTAAAGCAGTTAAATACACTATTTTCACTTCCAGCTGTTTTAAATCTGTAAAGCTTTTTTTTATTATTTTCTGATGTCACTTCACTTGTCACGCAGCAAAAAAATTAATTTAATTTTCATGGCAGGATGCTACAGTGTGAAAAACACAACGAAGCACTCTTGGCACAGTTTCAGAATTCACTTTTGGCAGGACTCACAAAAACGCGTCCGTTCACTTCAAAATCTCACTGTAAACAAC
Source organism: Belgica antarctica (assembly GCA_000775305.1). Taxonomy (NCBI): domain Eukaryota; kingdom Metazoa; phylum Arthropoda; class Insecta; order Diptera; family Chironomidae; genus Belgica; species Belgica antarctica. Next base: position 1,155 of record JPYR01000252.1, read on the forward strand.
GAAGCTTTAAAGTCTGCTGCAATCCAACAACATCCCTTCTTCAGTGTGCAAATATTTGCTGCTTACAAAACACTTCCACCTTCTCCAAAATCCAATTATCCTTTCATTGTCTGCTGTTGAAATCTCTTTAAATATTAAATCCGTCTGTTATCGTTCAATCACTGGCAAAATCAGCAGTTCAAAGGTTGCACAATTAGATAATAATTCGATCAAGACGGAAAAGTGTGATGCTTACTGTTAGAGATGGAAAACGAGAATAGCATGCAAACTTCAAACGAAAAGCTTTCGACGAAAGCTTTCCAATGTTTTTTTGCCCAAGCCGGATGTTTTGCGTCGTTTTTTTGCAGACGATCAGCATTACGAAGTCGATTGAGACAGTGTGAGTGGAAAATGAACGTAATCATGACCTTTGAAACTCTCTTTCATTGATAACCGTCCTGGTGAAAATTGTTGCTTGTGTTGAACCAAAAACCAAACAGTTTGCCAGCTGTTTTCTGAAACATCATCTCTGACAATGTTTTATTGTATAGACGCCCACGCAGAGCGCTGTCTTTATGGCCCGTTTTATTCTGTCGATGTACAAGACTGATAATGGTTTGTTAATGAGATTTAAGTTTTTTACGTGCTGCCACGATTTCATTTATTGATTTTTAATACAGAAAAAGCTTAACAAGAATCTTTGCTGTAGCTGACAATTTAGCACCAAAACGTGGCACATTACTTTAAGACTTTAATGCTTAAAAGACTTTAAAAATTAAAACTGAGCACCTGAGGGAAAGAAGACATAAAGGTCAGTAAACAAAAGAAAGGTAAAGGAAAATCATTTCGTTATCACAGGATAATGGAAAACAAAACGCCCGAACGCATCTTCAGAATATTTAAAGCACGCTTCTCCGAGTTTAATCAATTTACTGAAGTTGAATCGTGCAAAACAAATAAATTATATGTCTACGCAAAACGTCTTTTGATTTGAAACGTTTGTTTGTTTAAGGTAAATGACCGCCAATTTGCACCGAGACAATTTTTTTCTAAATTTTAAAAGAAAACAGTGAGTTCTTGGTGGTTGTAAGTTTTAGAAGCGCCCTGTTTACGCAAAGCTGTAGTGGATTTTACGCTCAAGCGAGGAAAGGAATCGAATATTCGCTAGATTCCTTACTTCAAGCACAATTACCGATTCCCTGGAGTCCACTTTCTGACCATCAGTTTAACCTTCCGACAAGAAATTTGCACTTAGAAAAACCAATTTTGATCAGTAATTTGCACTTCTCCACTTGAGCAGAGCACCCGCGCATTCCCATACAAAACTGGAGTGGTGCTAGATTCGGGGACCTCCATAAATTGTTTGTTTACATTCAAAATAAAAGCACGATTATTGAATTCAAGTTATTTTCAACAGTTTTGGTGTTAATTGTAGTGTGACTTGTTGCTGAATGCAGTAAACACTTCGGCAGCGTCATCGTTCAAAACTTAACGTGAGTGAAGACAAATTAGACTTTAATCGCAAGAAATAATTATTTTAATTCACAGATCCCCCGAAATGCAAGCACGAGCAGCGGAACTTATTCCACTTGCTGAGAAGCAGAAATATAAGATAAATTACAACAAAGAAACACTTGAAAAGGCGCTCAGCGACATTAAAAATGGATCGACAACAGCGCACGCAGCCCACAGACAGTTCAACATTCCGAAATCTACCTTAAGATCGAGGAAAACACGCAAAGAATCGAAATTATCGCACCGTCTTAATCGCTTACCACGAGAAACTCCTGACAGATTGGGTATTAAACAGCGCGTCCGCATCATGTCCAAAAACTAAGCTAGAAGTTATGGTTGCTGCAGGAGAACTTGCCTCGTTACAACCAGGGAATCCTTTTAAAAACATCATCCCAACAAGCGGCTGGTTCAAGAGATTTTCTGCTCGGCACAGCACTGAAATAGCAAAACGTACTCCACAAGCAATCGGTAGAGCCAGCGCTGGTTTGACTGCACAAATGATCCAACGATACTTCGAATTAATTGAGGCCCAGTTCACCGAAGACGAGTCACTAGATTTGCTAAACAAGCCGGGATCATGGTGGAATGCAGACGAAACAAATTTCCTTATGAATCCAATCCCGTCGAAGGTTTATGCAGCCAAAGGAGCCAAAACAGTTCACAATAGGGAATGCGGCAGACCAAAGGAGAACATTACTTGCACATATGCTGTTTCTGCTGACGGCCACTCAATCCCACCGCTGATCACCTTCAAGGACTCGTTTAGTGGCATCACGGCTGCTGCTACATTGTCAGAAACAATCGAAGCCAACTTCAGCTTTAATCAAACAGAATCCGGATGGATGAAAGGCGAAGCCTTCTTCCTGTTTGTCACTGAGCATCTCCAATCTCACTGGGTTAGGATGAACGTAGAACGACCAATCGTTCTCGTTATCGATGGATACTCCGGTCACCATTCCATAAAACTTAGAAAATGGTGCCATGAAAACTCCGTTAAGCTGGTGATCCTGTTCCCTAACTCGACCCATCTCATGCAAACTCTTGACGTGGCTGTGTTTGGCCCTCTCAAGAAGAAGTACCTCGAGCTCTACCAAGTTTGGAAGGCGATGAACCCAGCGAAGCTGTTTAATGGGTTCGAGTTTATAAAATTAGTCAAGATTACGAACGATGCCGTTATCAAGCGAGAGACAATCGTGAAAGGATGGCGCTCAACAGGTCTTCAACCCTTTAACTTTGAGAACGTGAACACTGAAAATCTCCTTCAAGAAGTTCAAGTTATCGCTCCAGCTCGTGTCGGAAACATCGAAATCATCGAGGATGTCTTATTACCAATGCAGGGTAACTCCGAGAGCAACTACGAAGTCATCGACGAAGATTCTGGGGTGGGTATCGACGAAACTAAAGGTAAGCTTTGAACTATCTGAAGGCAACCTTAACAGTTTTTTGGGGCCAGCTGTCGTAAAAATAAGAACCGGTAACGATTATGTACCGATAGCCGTCATTAAAATCGTTCTTAGCGTGTACATTCGATAATTTTGGCGATATAATGCTTACTAATATTTTTTTTTGTAGATCATCAACCTCTAGTGTCAGACAGTTACGAGGAGTACGATGAAAACGAGAACCGTTCTCCAAATCTGCCAATAATACCTGGCGACGATGTCAATCGAACCACCAAACATTTAATTGAGAGAGCACGAAACGATTTGACTCAGCTCCGCTTTCATCTGGAAGCTCACGACAAGTCTAAGGTCGCCAACGTACAAGTCATCGATCAACTCTTAAATCTTATTTATCCAGTTGAGACTGCAAGGCTTACGTCTGTGACACCTCGAACCCCGGAAGAAATCTTGAAAGTTGATGTTCAGCAGCCGACATCAAGCGACATCTGGTCGGAAAATTTTAGAGGAACTTGACAAACGCCAACGAGAATCAGAGCAAGAAAAAATCGATCAAAAACTAGCCACTGTGGAGAAAGCCCAAGCACAAGAACTAATCCAGCAGAAAGAGAAGGATGCCCGAGAAAAATTAAAAGAAGCTAGATATACGGTGGCCAACATCAAAAAAGAAAAAGCAGCAGAAGCTAAGAAGCGCAAGGAAGAAACGTTAAAAAGAAAGATTGAGTCAGCTGAGAAAAAGAAGACAAATTCGAAGCAACTCGTTCCGAAGTGCTTGAACACACAGCCGCCAGTCAAGAAAGCAAAAAGAAGCAAGAAGCAGCCAACAGATGACTTAGGAGAAGACTCGAATGAATCTCAGCTTCAAGCGGAATCGTTTACGGTCGATAGTGATCTTGAAAACTAGTTCGATGTTCTTTGTTCAATATTTTATTTCAGTTGCTCAATAAAAAGTCCTAAAACTGCATTAAAACACATAAATTTGGCTGTTTCATTGAGACTAAAACATTGATTGAGGTCATGTGAGGTCAATTACTCCGGAACCGCCAGCATTCATGTCCAAAAGCAAGAAAGATTCGATCAAAACACTTAGAATCACTTGAAACATAACTTTGTGGCCATTGCACAATCTGCACTGCAAGCGTAGAATGGTGAGTGGATCCAGAGCTGTCTCAGCGTAAGATCTGAGTAAAATTTTGGCGTGACCTTCGAGCAAACACCGTTTTTCTTTCCACTATGTTTCACTTCACTTGAGCTCATTTTAATCTCTTATAGCTGCAGAACTTCAGCTTCATCTTTTCAACGTTTTGAAGCTCCTTCCGGCGTCGCTCTCCTCTCTCTGGGCCATTGACTAAAAATAATCCAGAAAGAACCAAAAATCAAACAGTGCGCATCTTTGAAACTCACCTGACTTCTAGTTCAGCTCTCTCAGCATATGATTGATGATGATACACCGCTTCATTCCAGTTTCCGTCGCTGGATTCACCTAAAAATACAAAATTTGATGAGAAAATTGTCAACACCAAATATACTTTCCTCACCTTTTGTCAGCTCCACTGTAAGTGCAAATGCCGGTTGCGGAGCTTCATTTTGATCTCGCTAATTGATTGCCACGAAGTTGTGTTGATTCAGACGAGCAGGAACATCACAAATTATCATTTTCTACCGAGATAATTTTTTTCTTCAGCTTCATTTGCACAACTCCTATGTAGCGGCAGATTTCGTCTTTTTCCATAGTCCCAGCTGCTGGTGATGTTGACGCTGCCTTGGGTGGTGGATTTCTGTTCGATTTAGTGTCTTTAACACGGCTTTACTTTAATTTAATTCACTTTTCGTTCTGTAATCGAACGAAATAAAATGCACTGACACATTCATAAATGTTAATGTAAAAGTACAGTGCAAAAAAACTGTTTTGTATGGCGGATTAACGGGCCATTTCGTCTAGTTTGTGTGCAATCAGTGGTCAACTAGTGCAAATAGTTGGACAGAATTCTTGAGTTATTTATCATTGAATAACTTTAAGAAATCCAATTGAAGATGAAACTTGCTACTGCACACACAATCTGCGTTAGTGAGAAAATCTTCTAAAATGCTGCTTGAACGTATCTGCTGAATTCCTTTTAATAAATTTCTGAACTGAAAACTATCGAAATTTGATAAGCTTTTTTTAGTAAAAGAGGTGACAATACATTCAAAAAATTTACACAAACTCTTGACTAAATTAAAGTACATTCAATGAAGATACCATCAGAAATAAACATTTATTCAGATTTCATATCCCTTTTTATCGACTGGAGCACAATTCATTACAAATTTATACGACTAAAAGCGTTCAAATTACTGATCACTTCGCTTTTTTCTTTCAAGTGCAAAATGACGGGCAGTTACCTTATGTTAATTTGTATTTATTTCGATTTTCACCCATAAAATACATTCTAGACCAATTATAAAGAATCTCATTCATCGGAACGCAGCATAGGAGGTTTTTGAGTGTTTAAACAAGTCTGCACCGAGATCTATGAACCCGTAGAACTTCAGGATGTGGTAGGCTATGAAGGCCATGAAAGAATACACCACAGACATCAACGTGTAGTGCATAAACTGCATCTGCCTAAAACACACCACTCGGTTGATAATTTATGTTTTTGTCAATTTTTACATACCTGTACTTTTTTTTTCCATCGGGAATCGATTCATCGCTTTCCTTAATGATGTACTTACGAATTCCAGCGCAGAAAACCTCTGCAATTGCAGAATTTTGTAAATAAATGTCAAGTTTGCCATTTCAACTCACGGAAGAAATCCAACCAATCAAGTTTTTCCATGTTACAGTTGAACAGAATTTTATCACGCTTTGACATCCTGAAAATTGATAATTTTAATAAATCAAGTTGTAGTTCAAATTTTTCGACCTACGCCTGATACATTCGCTTCGTGTTTCCATATTCAAACGACCACTCATTAGTGGTGAAAAACGCAATAACATCAGAAAACTTATTGACTTTCCGATACACTTTCATTAACTTTGGTTGCTTCCCCATAAATCCCAAAGCGGTGTCGAATATCAATGCTGGTAAGAAATGGTAGAAAACTTTCAGAAACTGGCACAGGTAATAGTATTTCGTTGTGTTGTAAGTAAGGATCCACAAACACCTTCTGACCTATTGGAAAAATAATTAAAATCAGTGATCTAGACAAGTCGTTTACAATATTGTTAAGTTAATTCAAGCATGAAAACTAATTGAGTTGTCTTGAATTAAGCTTTCCATTTGACAATTATAAAATCAAGGGAAAACTACATTCTTGTCAACAACGTGTTGAAAGCATTTTTTGCAGCGCGTTTGAAGCACACGGGTTGTGTACCAGCCTTTAAGATTATTGATTTAAACAACTTTAAAAAGGCGGCATGTTTTGTAAATACCAATTTGTGATTTGTCATACACGACAAGTTACATTTGAATTGATTTTTCCGATTAAATGTTTTCTGTCAAAACCCCAAGGCTTCGAATAAAGGAAAGTGCAATTTACTTTTCGCTTTCTTCGCCCAATTTTAATCGGAAATTACAAATTCTTGTAAAAATTGTGGAAATGCTTACCGGACTCTTAATCCCAATCTTAATTGTTTCGGATTGCACATTGCCCCAGCTGAAAATAGAAATATTTTTATGCTTGCTATAAAAAAAAGTCAAAAGCAGGTCGTTTTACGTTAAGGAATTTTTATCAGGAACTGTGCATTGATAAATTTTGATTTTCTCTTGGCTGAAGTCGTGATAAAAATTTTGATAACTGCTTAAAGCTTTGTTCTCGGTTGCTTCTTCACTCTTGTTCTTGGAACTGCTGTAATCAAAGAGCCATTCAAAATTTAAACGCAACTTAAACAAGTTCGTGTTGTTACTTCTCAAGCATTGTGAACCAAGCAGCACCGATAATCGAGTTCACCACAAAATCAGCTGGAACGATGTTTGCATTGCAATCATTGTTGATGTGTAGAATTCTCAGAATTCCCACTCCCGCTCCAGCTACAACTCCATTCACACCGTAGACATTGTCGGTGTAGCCAGGAATCGGATCGGCATATGTCGTGGATATTATCGCAGGCCGAGATATGGCAACTTTCATGTTTCCGCTGTACTTCCGAACAATATGTTCAGCAAGGGCTTTCGTGTAGGTGTACGTGTTCGGGTATGGCTGAATAATTCGTCGAGCAATAGCATCGAAAGCGTCATAGTCTTCGGGACGGAGATGTTCGACAACGTTTATCATAAAATCCGGATCCAAGTTTGTCTGGTAGACTGGGTGAAAGAAAATTATTTTAATTTTATCAACCGGAAATTGAAGCTTAAGCTGCAAGGTCAGAAATTATAATTTCGAAAAGTTGAATTTCCTGTTTCAGTTACGATATGAGTTGAGTTTAAAGTCAAATTTGTGGAACGTCGTTCTCCACTCAAGGGGTCTATCGGAACAAAAATGAATGTTACTGTGGTTAAATCAGAAGTGGATGAGATTTGCAGTGGATGAGTTTCAAGTGGAGGAATTCTGGTAGACCCCCACTCAAGTATTGAACTTTGGCCAATAAAATATTCGCAATCAGCTTGAATCTCACATTTTTCTTTGACGTAGAATCCCGGAGTGCAAAAAGCCGTAGAAACATAAACGAAAACGTTCAAGTTCTGTATCTCCTGACTCAACAACATTATTTCTCGTGTGCCTCGAACATTGATTTCAGTGACTTCCTTCAAACTTTCGTCGAATCTTACATCCGCAGCTGCGTGGAACACAAGCTCTACTTCTCTGATTATTGTCGCCCGGTTCTCGCTCGATAATCCAAGCCCGATCAATTTCATATCCCCTTCGAAGAGCGTCAATTTGTCGAACGCATTATTGTTCTCTTTCAGAAGTTTCTCAAAAACCTGAAGAAATTATTTCGTTTCAACGTTCATTTTGACAAAATTTGCACTTACTGGATCAGCTCTAAGCACTTCAAGCCGATCTTGAACTGATTTTCCTTTTTTGCCCCGAACAATCATATAAATTCGCTTCACATCACACTTCAGAAGTTTTTGCACAGAAAGTTTCCCGATAAATCCAAATCCCCCCGTGAGAAACACAGTTTTCCCTCGTAGGTAATCCTGAATCGGCGATGCATCTCCAGCTGAATTGACGAAGTTTTCTGCCAAACTCGATGGCATGTCAACCGCAGACATTTTATTCGTTTGTTAGTGTCGGTGGAGTTCTGAAACCAAACTGAATCGTTTAAAAATATTCGGCGATTATTCGGCAATCAAGGCATAAAAATATTAGCAATCTAATTTAATTCATTGAACCCGCTAGTAATTACAGTAAAAGGTCATTCATTCACTCGACTTTATTTTAAATTCAATGTGACTTTCTATTTTTCTTCAACACTGATTGATCAAGCCTTATTTCTACATTCCTAAAGTAATCTCTTAAAATCTACAGCAGAAAAATAAAATACGAAAGCAGAACTTAAACTCAAAACTATATGATACAAAAACTTATCAAAATCGAAGCTTGAAGAAGATTGTGAATGATTTGAAAAGATTTCTTGCAATAAAGTTTGTCTTTTAATTTGATTTTCTCTCTTAAACTTTCAAATTGTATTGATATGAAGTTGATTAAAACTTATCATTTGACACAAGATGTTAAAACTGTCGATTCAAATACTTTTTATCTCATTGCTGTAGCATAAAACATTCGACCAATCAAACAAAAATTACTGAATCAAAGGAGTCGTGATTCAGATGAAAATAATTCTCTACACAGCTAATTGGTCAAGCTTTCCATAATGAAAGCAAGTCAATCAACGAAAAAACAATTTTAAAAACTCTTTTCACAACTTTCACAATTTTCTCCACGGTCTCCACCAACGCAAAGTACATTTTAATGCTTTTTTCATCTCTGCCAATTTAAAGCAAGTGTCTTGTTTTTCCCAAATTTGTGTGAACAACAAAAAATTAAAAGCTTTTTGTCCTTACGGAAACGACTTAAAATAACAGACATTTAATATGAGCAAAAAAATCTTAGAATTTTCAACATATTTACAAAGAAATTGTGTAAAAATCTTATCTCAATCTATTACAATGATGTAATAATCTTTGGGGCCATTCACAAATGACGGATCTTCTTAAAGCTACGGGACAGTGAAGGAACTTATCAAGGATACTAAGTTTTGTCAAAGGAACATCCGGAAAGTTTGTGAGTTGGAGAGATTTGATTCCAAGCCGCAACTTGACGAGATTCATGAACGACCCCATAGCTACCGGCTCTCTTTCTAATTTATAAATACCAAATTCTTTTGCGAAAAACTTGTACTTCCGCTTCTTATCTTGCACTTTTGTTGTGGAAGCAGTTCAAAGTCTTCGTTTTTTTCGCAAAAGAATACTCCTGACCTAAATCTAACTGATTCGAAAAATTGTAATTCAATCCACCGCGTCACTGATTATGTTTCCTCGACTTTACTATTGCTGCGATGTGAATGATCCTGCCACTTGGCGTTCACTTGTTGAAGATTGCTTTCGAAGCTGCTGTTTTCCGAGGATTCTTCTACACTCGATCTCGGCAGGTGGTGGTGACGACGGTGGTGGGTGTGTCGTAGGTGTCTTGAGATTTTCTGCTGTTCTGGCTGTGACTGCTGGTTTTCACTGGACCTGACTGAGTATTTGGCAGTAGTCGTTGATGTAAGATCTAAGCGTGGCCCGCTAGAACATTAAAAAAATTGTTATTACTACAATCAAATATAATCTCATTGATTGATTGATTTTATTTAAAGCCCGCGACCTGATGGTCATTTAAGGCTATTCAAGTATAATCTCAGCACCATTTTTTAACAGCCGAGACACTTTAGATGAACTTTTTAAAATATTCAATATTATTGAACTATGGAAGAAATTTTTATATGAAATAATGTTGAAAATGAAACAGAAGAACTTTTAAACATGGAAAATGGGACATAATTGAGAGTGGAACACCAGACAGAAACCAAACGAGAAGTGAAATCAACAAATTATTATCCTATTGTTCCTGAAACAATATTGAGTGAAATTATAACAAACAAAAAAGTTCGCTTAATCCCTCTGTCTCGACTTTAAAAGCGTTGGTTCTGTTGATTCAAAAAACTTACGTGTACAGGTCTCGATATAGCGCCACAACATCCTGGGAAACGTCAGTTCGGTATGATTTGGCAAGAAGCTCGAAGGCTCCCCAGGGTATTTGGGGCCCTAAAAAGGAAATCAAACATCAGTTAGTTCGAGTTGTGAGAGTAAAATTAATAATATTGTTCGTGTTTTGTGTGTGCAATCAAATGGAACGTAAATACAATCAGTGTTAAAGTAAACTCAAACGAAACTGCAACATGCATGTGAGTTTTAATTTATTTTCGCTTTCGAGAAGAAAACAGCAGCAAACGACAACACATGGAAACAACCAATATCAAATTAAATGCAACGGATTATAATTTTGTTAGTCTCGGTCGTTCAAACCTCCATTTTCAATGTGCACATTTTAAGTTGCACTTTTCTGATGAGTCAAGTATAAAAAGGCGTTTTGCGCAATCCCGCCACAAAATTTTTCGTAACTTTTTGCTATTCACATGCTTTCAATTTCGGGAAAAAATAAAACCTGATCCGAAAGCCAATGCCGGTCGCGAGAAGACGAAAAGAAGACAAAACAAAAGACGATGCACTTTGTTTAGACTTTGAATTGGTGTGAACTTGAGTCAATTTTAACGCGCGAGAGTGGGTGAAAGGTGGGACGCGGTTTGCAGGGCTTTGGCACCGAAAGCGAAATTTGTGGACACGCGTTTCTAAATTTCCGGCATTCCGAAGAAATTTAATTTACTTTTGAATCGAAAACGTTTTTACTGAAAATCGAAGTAACTGGAAGCGACGACGGAATGTTTCGAAATACAGAAATTCCATGGAATTCTCATTTTGATGTCTCGTCATTAATTCGACACTTTGACGCTTAATTTTTTGCTATTAAAATATTTACAATTCGTTTGCGCTCGACGCTTGGAAATTTTCATGAATGGAAGTGATTATTGTGTGGTTAATTAAAGCACAAAACTCCACTCTTACCTGCCTCGCAGTTTTGCAAATGAAAATGTTCCTTTGCGTCCAGCTGGTTGTCATCCTGGTCGTAGATGTCGATTGCCATGCCAAAGTTGTTTCTCGGAAGGTCCCAGAAATTCAGCGTCGACAAAGCGTTTATCTCAACCCAACCGTTGAAATTACTCGCAATCATTTCCACGTAGATTGTCTTCTTTTTCATTTCTTCTGCGCAATAAAAAAAATTATGAAAATTGCCGTGAAATAAAGGGTTTCCGAGTTAATTACTTCGCTTACGGGAGTACACCGACACCACAAGCTTGTAGAAGTCACCGACATCGGGATCACACTCTTTGGACGTCTTTGAAGCTTGGGTTGACACTTTGAAGAGTCTGAAAATGGTTTCAACGGTCAGAAATTAGAATTAACACCAGTGTCAAGGGATTTTCTCGCTTTTTGTGTTGATTTGCTTATGAAATTGTTTATGCAACAAAACTTTGATTTGTCATAAATTTATAATTATTTTCCCCTGAAAGTGTCTTTATTGTACTGTATCAGAGATGCCAACACATTCAACTCACGTCACTGCCCAGCTCTTACCTCAAAATCACCGATTTGATGTTGTACTGTCGATAGTTTGGCTTGAAGAAAATATTCCACGACTTTTGGCCGAACCAGTCTGACAGCTTGATGTGCGGCGGGATCTCGCAGACAGCAGCCAATGTGTAGTCAAATTCAGCATTAGGATTCTGGTCGCCATCTTCGTTCTCGCGAAGAGTCTTTTCCAGAGAATCCCGGATGCTATTTATCCGCATCAGTTCTTCGCGTCTGGAAAAATGGAAAAAGGCACATCAGAACAAGTGACCATGAAAAGCATTCAATCGACTTTCAAAGAGTTGTCGAGACGTGTGCGCCTTTCAGAAAAGCGAGTTTGTCTATCAATTTAGCATTTACTATTGTGTAAATATAGCCGGTCGACTGCTAGACATATAAAGTGCATTTTAACGGATACTACGAGTGCATGCCTTGACTGTCTAGAATCTTTAGAATTTCGTTCCCCCTCCTTCGCCGTCTGTCGAGATTTTTCTGCCTGCTTACAAAACTTCCTATTTGAGTCATTGCTTTTATTTTTTCATTTCTGCTTTCTTGGAAATATCGCGTGGTTGCGATATCGAGCACGACCAAATTTGAGAATAAAAACCCGGAGAGATATGTGCAAAGAATAAATACGCAAACAAGATTCACGGGGATTCTTTAGTCTCGGTAAGTTTTAGGGGCAGTTGAAAGTAATGTTAGCTTTGAAAAGTCAACTTTCTTGTTGGGGAAAAGCCTTGAGATGATTTTTGTTAGAGAAAATTTCAATGAATTAATCTGAAACCGCAATAAAAACGTCTTCCATAACTCGTGACCTAACCCCAAATCTCGCCACATATAAAACTGCATAACAACTACAGTAATAAAATGCAATAAATGTGCATTAAGAAGCATGCTAGGAAGTAATATCAACAAAAACAACAAGTAACATGTACTTTTAGTTTTTATTTCACTGTCTGGTTCGCTTTACTTCAACTTGTTAAGCATTAACGAAGTTCACGAAGACACCCGTGAACACACAAATGAGTTTTTAAATGAGACACACGAAAAAAAGTGTTTCAAATGCATGATGCATAAAAGAAAAATGTTCCCCAGAAAGGATGCAATTGCATTTTTTCGAAGTTTGTAAGGCACATGAATGCACTTGGGCTGGTGGATGGCAAAAAAGCCAAAGATAAGAAAATAATTGCAATTTGCCACTGTTCTAAAGTGCATGGAAATAATGGGACAATGAAATTTGTTGCTTACCAAAAAAACACGATACAACGAGAGTGAGACGCAGTGAGAAAGTGAAAAAGGCGAAGCAGACCAGACACAAAGTTTTTATTGCACTGATGAATAAGAAAAATTTGCAAGTAAAAATAAAAACAAACCATGAAGTTACACAATGCATTTAAAGTGGTCTTTATGCACATTTTAATTCTTTCGTGTACTTTTATTTTGGGTCTTGTTGATACTTTTTGATTCTCTCGCTTTTAAGGTTTTTGGGCAGCACTGTCTTATAAAAAGCTTAAACTTTGAGAAATGTTATAAGAATTTAAGACAAACTTTAGTTTTCTGTCAATATCCTTGTGAATAAACAATTGGAACAGTGAAATATCCTAAGCAAACTTGGAAAACTTGATGAATCAACCTTCAAGCAGTGTCAAATCTACCTTCAGACAGTGCTGTTGTCTTCCCGTAATCGATAAAGACTTCCTACTCGTTCCAGACGCTTTGTCTTTTGCATTTTTTCTTTCGTTCGTAAAATATGCCATGCAATCTGGCTGCTGCACGTAATGGAAGCATAAAAAATTACCTAATAAAGAAAACTTTTTATCTTCGTTTAAGCTCGCATCGGGGAGGGAGAAAAAATTGCACAAGTTCAAGTTCATGCTTCTGTTATTCTCTGTGTGTAATTTTGGAGTGAGCATGCAGTTCTTGTGCAGCTTCTGTTTTTTTTTTTGAATACGCACAAATGTATTTCAAGGGCACGCAAAATTGTTGCTTCATAGATGCGCACGAAACGGCTTGAAAAGTCGTTGATCTAAAAGCTTATTTTAGACCTTAAAGTGAAAGACGGAATTTGCAGGCACGAGTCAGCAAGTTTGAGTGTGACGAATGCTTGCGTTGCATTTTAAGAGGCTAGCTGTTGGTGCACTTGACGGTATGAAAAAATTCTAATCATTTTTAATATCTTTCGTGTGCAAGAGACGGTAGACAAGACGAGAGATGTCAAGAGACGGCAAACGATAATTTCTCTGTGTCTGCTTCACCAGACTGCACATAAATTCTTAATTAGTATTTGATAGACTCGTCGCATTCTTCTTCCGCTGCTGCTTCGCTCTCGTCATCTATCGTCTGTCATTTCATCTTGCATCTCGATTTTCTGGAGGGATTGTGCTATTTTTATTCTCGCTTCATCCGTGCGGTGGGAAGAAAAACTTTCGCGACAATTTCTCACCGGTCTCGAATTAAATTTTATGATAACGGAAAGGAAAAGTGTCCGACACTAATGTGCTGGCTCGTGGAGACAACTTTGACGACTCCCGATTTAATTATTTTTCTCCGAAAAATTTCCAGTCTATAAATAAAATTTTTACTTACTCTTTTGTGGCGGCCGGTGTCGGATAGGTCGTCGACGGAATCATTTCATAGAAATTTCTATTCATTGTTCTATTTTCACGCAGCAGCTTTTCTTTCTGCAGATTTATCTGATCGAGACTCATGTTGTGTTCTTTCAAAATATTCGACACTTCCGGGCTAACGTTATTGATGTTGACGAATCGTTTTTGGGTGTCGGGGTAGGGCGTCACTTCGCTGTTCTCAGTGACCGAGCCCTGCTCGAATGGCTTTGCCAAAGACCACTCACTGTTCCAAAGTACTTGCAGAATCATGAAAACTGATAACTTCATCTTTAGGCCAATCGTTTTCCAATTAAATTGTATTTTGTTCGGTTTAAAATGAAAAAATTATAAAAAATCCAAGTTCAAACTTTTTCAAAAACTTAAGTTTTTCTTCACGCGACGAACTTTTCACTTTTTCCAACTCTCTTGCTCAAAGACTTCTTTATAACTGATATATCAGAGTCTTTTTTAAGGCCTTCCAGGTTCTTCAATCATCAACAAACATAAGAACTTGTACATGTATATTATTATTAGAGAACGTACACTACATTACAGCCAGTATTGCGACGGATTCATATTTGTATAAAGACCTTCGTCGTGTGGAAGAAAAAGAGATCGAAGAAAAAGAAAAATCTTCGGTATCCAAACGGCGGAAAATGAAGAAAAGCTCTGTTCGCGGCACCCGTTTTTGCACTTCAACGTCTTTTCAACTTGTTCTCACAACACTCAATGTTTAGACTGGAGCCGGGGACTTTTTATTTATAGGCATCGATTGAGACGAATTTGAAATTTTAATTTTCCTTCTAAGCCATGCCGTGTTGCGTCGTGTCTCCGAGTGACGTGACAAATGTATTCAAATGATGTTTACCCAAAACAGCCGCCACCGAATTTTGGACAAATAGACTTTTTAATTTCTTCTCGTGGATTTATCACTAAATTCGTTTAAACATTCGCATCTTTTGCGGAACTTGGAAATTTATCACGAAAACCGGTGAATTTTAAATCGACTAAAATAGTTTACGATAGAAGCGACGATGATGATGAGACTGAAGGAAAAGCAACGAACTGAATATGTGCCTACTGGAAAGGCACTTTGTTCTATGCTGCATCAGCAGACAAGTGTAGAAAAGTTACAGTTCAACTATTGGTGATCATTTTTTAAAGAAAATTTAAAGAATTTTTAAACTTCTAAGAAAATTGACAAATTTCCATAAAATTTTCCACTTTTTATCCGAAAAGTCTTCTTCCCTTGTTGCAAACTCGTGCCGACGAAAAAAAATACTATCATAATTTACTTGCTCTGTCTCTCTTAATTCAGTGAATGAACAAGAAAGAAAATTGCTGTCTAGCCTGAAAATTAAGAACTAGTAGACAAACATAGCAATTCATTGACGGAAACGTGTGATGTTCAGAGTGACATGAGATCAGATTCGCTAGCACTTTGTGGAGTGTTCTTTTTCACTTTTTCCTGTTGTGTTCTCATAAAGTTTGTGCAAGCTTGTGGATAAGTAATTGAGCTATTTGTGATTAGATAACCATGAAGCGCGGGTCTTCAATGTATGCTAGTGAGAGTGCACTGAACTATAATTTGATTAAGCCGGGCTTTTGACGCTTCTGTTCAGCTATTTATGTATTAGCCTATTTATGTATTAGCGCTGCCTGATTTGCCTATTAGAAGCGTCTCCAAATTTTTTATTCGAGGTGTTTGACTTTCAAACGTCTAATCTGCCGCTCGAATAAAAATATTCGTTGTTTGTCTGCGGTCTACGGAATTTGACTTTTAAAAATTCTTTGTGTATGTTTTAATCTAGAAATTTTTTGGAATATCTCAAGAAGAAAAAGAGTTTCCAGGTCACCCATGAATAATTCTATCTGGTTTCTTGATATTCAACTATTGCCACATGCCGTCGGCAATAGTCATATAAACTGCACATAACGACATGTAATCTAGTGGTGTCCACGATGCAAAGCGACTTGGGTTTAAATTTGTGAAGGCGCGGCAGAAAAGCTGTTGCAGTTGTGGAAAGGGTGGTCAGAGAAGATTGTACAATTTGATGATCTAGAGCGAGTGAAATAAATTTGAAAGTTTCTAGACTAGTTGTGCTGCATAATCAATTGGCACCAAAAACGTTTTGAAATTCTGATTCAGGCTCGAGTACAATTTATCAACTTCAGATCATCGCCAAAAATGAAGACGACTTTTAAATTTGAATTTGAAGCGTGCATGTAACAGGTCACATAAACTTGAGACATCTTTGAAAATCGAGAAACTTGTTGATGCAAAATTGAGACTTTCGGCTTTTGGGAACTTTGTTTCAAGTGTTTATTTCACGGTCTTCATCTTACTTTAAGTGCTTGGATGATACTTCTGTAATATTGGAAGGTAAAGAAGCTAATAAAGGTAATGCAGGTAAGGCAAATTGGTAGTCCAGTATTTTTTAGGGAAGTGTTTAAACTCACAAATTGACAGCAATCTTCGGCAATATGAAATGTGTTGAATGAAACATTGTATAGCAACATGTAAACAGTTTTACAGATTTTGTTCTGCCCTAATTGAGACACAAACTGTCGAGAAAGCGCCAAACAATTAGGGTCGGTCCGGCACGAAGGTAACAGCGAATTTGTGCGTTACTAAAGTAACAAAGCCTATTTTATCATACTCTTAACTACCAAGTAAATAACAATTCACGTTGTTCTTATCCTTAAAGCGTCCAAAAATTTAAGATTTACACTTTTTACTTTATTACCGCCTTTGTTACTTTATTTCCAAACCGACCCTAAATAAACGAAAACATTTCTTGAAAATAAATTGTTATTGTTATCGTTTGGCAATCAATTTTAAGTTTCACAAGAACGAAAACAAGCTGAACTTTGAATCATTATTATTGAAAAGCAAAAGCATTACGGTGCCTTTTTATCAAAATTTAAACTACTTGCAAAATTGGCGAAAGAAAATGGAAGATTCTATGGCAGTTTGAGTTACCAAAATCAACTTTGGGTGGATGATTTAAGTCAAACTGAAGATTTTCATTGTCTAACTTAGAAGAAACAATAAAGATCAATTGCAAATTGGATGAAATAAATATAACTTGTATTAAGTTTTACCAGAATTTCGACATTTTTTGAGTAACTGTGATTTAAAAATCGGCCAAAAAATTAAATTCCAAGTAACAAATCAAAACTTAAACTTCGGTACTTAAAATAATTGAAATTTATCTATGATTTGCTTAACTCTATATTCAGTCATTCGTTTCAGCCAAATGAGTTTCCAAACCTAATAACACCAAACTCACAAGTGCACGCTTTCCTGCCTGACTAAACTCACAGACTCACCCCGCCTTCACCTTCCAAATTTGCACATTTGAATAAAATTAGAATAAGAGTCCTCAAAAGTGGACAAAAGCCTCGACGTTCTCGAAACAAAAAGAAAAATTTCTCATGACAAGCAAAGCAGCGAGCACAGAGTCATTAATTTTTTTTATGTTGTCCAGACTGCAAGACACAACATGTTGATTTTTCTGTTCCTTCTCGCCTTTGCATAATTTTTTATGCTTCACGAGAAGACTTTTTCGCTCGCCCCTTGATGTTTTCGTCGTTTTTTTGTTTTTTGAGGTGACAAACAAATTATATTTTCGGGTTTTATCATTCCAAACGCCTTGTCAACATGCATAACATTAAAAATCACAACGAACACGATGCGACGACAATAAATTATCACATCAATATTCAAACGTCCTTTAAAATCACGTCGAGAACAAGTCGAGAACAATTATGTGTGTGGTGTATGTCGTGTCTGGGACAGCTTCAAAAGTAAATAAATTATCTCGTCGCGTATGTTGCCTAAAAACACAAATTGCTTGTTCCAGCGCGTCCCAAATTACTTGCACAACCGAAACTGTAACGTTCTGCCCGTCTCCAAATTGGATAAACGCTTTTTTCGCACAAAACATTTGACCCAATTGTCTAACTCAAAATAAAACAATAAACGACGCAATCATGCATTAGGCTAGACGCTCAAAAATGCTGTGCATATGTTTAGATTTGCATTTAAAAACATTTGCGAGACACATGTTATTTATCTCGTCGTTTTCCAGTGGGACAGAGCGGGGATGATGCAATTGCGCAAAAATTCGGCAAAAAAAAAGGGCGAATCAATTGACGGTGCTTAGGACGTCAAGCGCTCTGATTTATGTGCAACAGACATCTGTGCCCAAAATTGACGCTCGAGCCCTCGTTTTATCTCATATGAACACGCTGGGAATTCTACGGTCGTGGGGATTATGCAATTTTTATTTCTATTTATCAAGATCGCGGACTTTGGAGATAATTTCGTTGTTGAATGCAAGAAACATTGTTTCATCTTCGTTTCGTCTCGTCGCTCTGCTTCTTCTGCCTTGATGATTTATTTGAATAATTGAATGATGCACACGTTTGGGCTTTCTCGAATTTGTTTTGATTCGGAGGAAAAAGTGGCGAGAGAGATAAATAAAGGCATCGCGATGCATCATTCATAAAATGCACGTGCTCAAAACGAAGTTTCTGCTGCGCTGCCTTTTTATTGTCGCAATTATAATGAGAATACCTGCATCAAAATAAATGAGAAATGAAGTTTGGCTATAAACAGCCCCGAAACTTACTTAACAAGATGCTTAATTGAGCCTGTTGCGTCGAAATGATTTTCTTTTTCGTGTTATGACTTCTCTCGTTTGTGGTGTCTAAGCGAGAAGAAGAAAAATCAAGAAAC
>JPYR01000252.1:20065-32871 GCA_000775305.1 Belgica antarctica
CCGCCACTTTTGCAGCCTAACGGAAAAAACAGTTGTCGGGAGCAGCAGAGAAACAATGAAGCATAAACGGAGGCGAGACTTGCATTTCCAGACAACGAGTCGATCGAGTCGTGCAAACATATGGCTAATATATATTTCAATTTCATCCATTTTTTGTTCTCTTTCGCTCGCTGCAAGCAAAATCGGGCGATGCATGATCGCCAAAAACATTTATGTGATGCATTTGCGTGTTCTTCCTTCTTTTTGCTGCACGCATTATAAAAAGTGGTTCCTTAGACTTTATGGAGGCATCAATGCCTTATTTTTTATTGTTTCTTTTTATGACCTTCTTTCTTGTTGCTTTATTCGGTGTCTTGATTTTTTATTGCCGAATTGAAGAAAGAAAAATTGAAAACTCAAAAGGATGTTAATTGTATGCATGAAGTTTAAAAGCTTCAGGGGGAGCTTTTGCATGTGTCAAACTTTGAGTGCAGTGATTATTTTGTGTCTTGGAGATTAAATGTACGCTAAGCATTGAGTGTTTATTTCACAACTTTGTTAACTTCACGTGGAAATTAAACCTCAAAGCTTGCATCTAGGCTCACGGTCCCCATTTCCACATGGGGAATATTCCAGTGACCCCAGGGCGAATCCCCATTCCCCGGTGTTTTGAAGTAATCCGCGGGAAATAGAGATTTATTTTTATATAGAATTAATTCACTTCTGAAAGGGAAAAAAACAAAAAAAAATTCGTTAAGAACTTGCTACAAGAACGTAACGTTATCTAAAAAATTACTTAAAAAGGCAAATATAACAAAATTCGCATAAAATTCCCCCTTTTTCAAACACTGAATTGGATTCAAATCAAAGTCAACATTGAGACAGAACAGATTTTTCACGGCCAAATCAACAACGTTAAGTTTTCAAGCGTTGTTTAAAGACTTTTTTGACAATTGCGAAAGGATTACTCTAATCAGAGACAGCTCTACTAAGTTTTAGTGAAATCTGCATCTTTTCAAAACTCAATAATGTTCCATATAGACATGGTAAAGTTATATACAACTTCTTTGAAAACGTAATTCGACCAAAATAGATGATTGCAACACATGTTATTCTCTGTGGTTTCAACAAATTTCAACATGTTTTAAAATTGGAATGAACCTAAATCCAATTTTAAAACTTTTAAAACATGATAAAATTTGTTGAAACCACAAAGTTTAACATGTGTTGCAATTATTTAATGCATTTTTATGTTCTCACAGCAACATTTCGTAGACAAACATGTTTTTAAAAAATTCCCCATTTAGTCCCCATGCTTCAATTTAGTTGATTTCAAAGTAGTTTTTGAAGAAATTTTATTAAAAATTCATATTTTCAATGCTTTTGTTGATGTAATAGTTTAGGATTGCATTTAATTGTTATAATCACTTATGCATAATATCGAATAAATAAACTGTTAATAAACACAAAGTTTGAAATCTAAAAATTTCATGCTAAAGTTCTGATTTAAGCTTTCAAGCTTTGTTTGTTCTTGTGTCTTGCGTTAAAAACGCGTTTTCATTAACATCAATCAAAATATCTCAAAAAGCAAGCTTAACTATAAAATCCTTTCATTTCTTGACGGTTCTTCAATAGCAACTTTTTTCAAACCAATGATCGGTTCACCGGTTCGCCCGATTCAAATCAGAGCGAGGCAGGAACAATAACAAAGAATTTTTCACTGATATCAATTAAATTCAGAGAAAAATATGTTGGAGGTAGTTTAAGCTCTACAATCGTAATAAAAAGTGCAAATAATCAATCTTCGTTCTCATTTCCAGTGGCGGAAGTTCAATTTCTTCGACTTGAAGCCGTATGAAGACCAGGAATTCATTTCTAACGTCGCGGTAAGAAATTTTATTTCATTGTTTTTGTTGTTTTTGCTGATAAAATGTTTTTTAGGAGTCGGACATCATTTCGTCGACGTGTGGCAACAACCAAATCATCCTCGGTGACTCCGGCGGCTATGTTCATGTGTTCCCCAAGAACTTCCGCGAGTCGTACTCGTTCAAGACACACAGCTCGGTTTCGTTCTGTGAATTATCAACTCAAAATAATTTGCTGATAACTTTGGGCGTAAGTTTATTGCTGAAATCACGCCCGGAGTGAATAACTATTCATTTTTCAGAGCGATGAGTCAGCAGAAGCCGTTCCCGAGTTCAAAGTATGGAACCTGAGCAAGCTGAACAAATCAATCCCTGCCTGCTTGCGTGTCGTGAAAACGAATCTCCAGAAGCCGACCGCACTAGGTGTGTCTGAGAATGAACAGTGCATGGCGATTGGCTTTGAACGAGGCAACGTTTCCATCTACAAAGGCGACATCGCTCGTGATAAAACGAAGAACGTCAAGAATGTGATCTTTGGGACGGCCTCGATTCGAGGACTTTGCTTCAAGCAGATCGGAAAAGTCACGCAACTGTTCATCTGCTCCGATTCGGGCGTGTTTCTGTACACAATCCAAGGCAAAGACAAAGAGTTCAAGACAACCTTAGACACCACGAGCGGGAACATGCTGACGACGTCTTGCTGGCTGCAAACTGGGCACAACGAAGGCTATTTCATGGTGGGTCGTGATGACGCAATTTATTGTTACACAATCGACGGCCGAGCACCTTGTTACGCTTTTGATGGACGCAAAATCCTCATTAGATGGTTCCGATCGCATCTGCTGATGGTAACAGCGCCGCTTCGTGACAACCCATTTCAGCCAAAGTGAGTTAAAATATTTTCTGACTTAGTTGATTCCTTAAATTTTTATGTTTTAGGCCTTACACGTTGACAGTCATAGATGTGGTGAACCGTTTCATCGTATTTACTACTCAAATTGAAGCAGTTTGTTCAGTTTTCGTCGAGTTTGGCACTTGCTATGTGCTGACAACCGACAAGGTTCTTTACCATCTCGACGAGAAGGATTTGCACAGCAAGCTAAGCTCGTTGTACAAGAAGAACATGTACGACACTGCAGTGAAGATAGCCAAAAATAACCAATACGACGCTGAAGGGCTTTCCGGAATTTTCAAGCAGTACGGTGATCATTTGTATGGCAAGGGCAATTTCGCCGGGTCCGTCGAGCAGTACATCAAGACCATTGGGTTTTTGGAGCCGTCGTACGTCATTCGGAGATTCCTTGACTCGAGACACACGCAATACTTGACCGATTATCTGCAAAGCGTGCATAAAGAAGGCAAAGCGTCGACTGATCACACGACACTGCTGTTGAACTGCTTCACCCGCCTCGACCGCATTGCTGAACTGAAAGTTTTTCTAGAGAATTACAAGCAGAACAATTTTGATATCGACGTTGCTATTCGAGTTTGCCGCAAATCGTGCATTGAAGAAGCGCTCGAGCTGGCCAAGTTCAACAGCAAACACAACCACGCAGTCGGAATTCTAATTGAAGACATGAAACTGTACTCGGAAGCCGTTGATTACATTTCAAACTTGTCCTACGACGACGCTGAAGTCAATTTGATGAAGTACGGCCACATTTTGATGGAACATTGCCCAGACAGGGTCATCGAGTTGCTGAAAAAGCTTTGCACAGACTACATCGTCAAGAAGTTCGATGAACCCGAACAGGAAAATGACGACGACGATCGTTTTGCATACCGCAACGGTGGATTTCTTGATCGAGAGATGGCGACACCAGAAGATTTCATTCATTTGTTCACCGACTCGAAGCAGATCATCGATTACATTGAGTATCTCATCAAAAACCTGCCGACATGCTCAAAAGTTCTTTACAACTCGCTAATCGAGCACTACCTGACGCTCTGGAAGATTTCCGACGAGAAATTTGTGTACGAGCAGAGGCTGATCGATCTACTCAAGAATTCCAGCCAGTTCTACGACGACAACCACGTCTTGGTGCTGTGCCAAACATACGAGTTCTGGTTGGGAGCGATGCTGATCTACGAGGAGAAGAAACTGTACAATCTGATCGTTCGGCATTATCTCGCTACTAAGGATTACTCGAGCCTTTACGTGTTGTGCAAGCGACTGGGCACTCTTGAGCCAACAATTTGGCTGCACACTCTGAACGGCTTGAAGCACAACAACCAAGTCCCGACGACATTCCTTCAAGAGATTCTTCAAGTCATCGCTTTGGAGAAACTGCAATCACCGCTGCAAGTGCTGGGCGCTTTGACCGCTATTGAAAAAGGACCAAACTTGTCGTCGGTTCGTCACTACTTCAATCAAATATTCCAGAAAGAAAGCGAAGTGATGAGTCAAGACGAGATTTCAGCTGAAAAATATCGATCCGAGTCGGACGCATTGAAAAAGAATATTAAAATGCTAAACAGCGAGCCGGTTGAGTTTCGAGGAAGTTTGTGCGATGCTTGTCATCAACCACTGGTACTCCCAGCGCTGTTCTTTTTGTGCAAGCACTCGTTCCACCAAGAATGCATCAGATCATATTCGGAGACGGAAAAGGACTGCATGGTGTGCAGAAAGAAGAACGTTCAGATCAACGACATGATGTACAAGCAGAACGAGACACGCAATCGTAACAACGTCTTTAAGGATGAGCTAGGTACGTCGCACGAGCCATTTTCAGTCATAGCTAATTATTATGGTCGTGGGCTGTTCAACAAGATTCTTTTGGTGACTGACGACGATGACAACGTCCACGATGTAAACGACGATTTGATCATTCAAAGAAAACCAAGTGCAAGGCCAGCCCAAGTCAACCCGATGCCAACGACTGAAGCTAAGATGCGACTCGAAGAGAATCTGAGAACAAATGTCGAGCACAAGCCGCAACCTTCGGAGGGTCGCTTGAGGCTACAAGAACAAAAGTATGGAACGAAGTCGAAGCCGGTCGCTTCGGTCGCTGTTCAACCACAAATTACAAGGAAAAAAGCTGAAGTCAAGCCAACAGCGCCAGTGAATTACCCAATCGCGGTGAATCCTTTCGAAGATGACGACAAAAACCCATTCGGAGATGATTCAGACAATCCTTTCGGAAAAGACGAGCCGAACTACGACGACACCAAGAATCCGTTTGCTGATGAAGCCGGTAAGTTTTCTTTTATTTCCAGGTTCTACATGTCCTGGCGGCGATGACGTCGGTTCTAGATTGTAAGAAATGCTTTAAAATGTTTCTTTGATCTGCAGAAGACGCTCAAGACGTCGTCAGCATGTTGCCGAAGTCACCGCCGGTCCAAAAGCCGATGTCAACAAATCCTTTTGGTGACGACGTCGATGAAGACTAGTTTAGTAGGAATTTGTAATAATTTCTAACGTCATTTATTGCTGTCAAGCCCGCTCGAGTTGAATAAAATATTCCTTCCAAACAAGGCTAAATAATTTTGAGTTTGTAATAATTTCTACGGTCATTTATTGCTGCTGATTTTATCAAAACCGCTCGAATCAAATAAAATGTTCCAAAGAACTAAGCTTCGAACGTTTGATGAGCGTGACACGGAAAGGGAATTGACGCTTAACGTTAATTGCGCATCGAAAACAGTTTTAGACTGCTCCCACTCCGTGAAACGAGTTGTGTTGCTGCTGATAGAAATCCAGATGCATTGATTTGTAAAGCGAGTAAACGCAGATCCAAAAATAACCGCAAAGCATTGCGTAGATGGTCATGTTGAAGTCGCTGGTCAGGGCTGATCCCAGAACCCAGAAGATAGTCAGAATTGCCTGTGATACGAGCGACGCGATAAGGAACTTTGGTCGTTTCTGTGGATGATTATGAAAGGTTTCAAAAGGTGAAGAAGATTTTGGGGTAATTCGTGGATCTTGTGCGATAAAAACTGCTTTAGTAGGCTAATCACACCAGCAAAGCACAATCTCACATGAATTGATCCGCAAACAAGTGAAAGTGAACTGATGAAGCTGAATCCCTGCAGCAGGAGATACGTCGAAGCCACTGTCAACACAACTGCAATCAAAAATCACGTTAATTTGATTTTACACATTGAACACCAATCAATTTAATTCACCATTTTTGTACGTTTCAAGGAAAATCGCGATTTTTTTGCTGTCTTCGTCTCCATGGCTCCCCTTTGCGTACGACTGGGAAACAAAGTTCTCGTAATTCAAAAGAAACCCGCCAATAACAATTATCAACAGGAGACTGGAGAAGGCGCCAAAACATCCCAGAATGATACCGCCGGTCGACAACTTGACACAACCACAGCACTTCTCAACTGACACCATTTTGTGGAAGTCGCGGTACAGACGTTCAGCTCCGAACCATCGCGTGGAGAATACTGAAAATGCAATGCAAAGGAAACGTAGAAAAACCGAGCAGAAAAATCGATCTAGACTCATTCTTGGCTGAAAGGAGTGAGAAGCTAAAACCCTTATGACTCATTGCCGTGCGGTTTGTTTGCTGTTCGCAGGCTTTTCTTTACTTCGGCGAACCTTAAATCGATAATCCAGGTTAACGAGGGCAATGAAGCACTCCTTTAAACTTTCGCTACACATTTCTTTATTTGAGTTACACAAAAATAGACGGTGATTGTGAGTGCAAGTGTTAATTTGTTAGATTTAAGCCTTCGCTTCGAAGGCGATGGGCTGGAACTGACATTCGTCAGGCCGAGTTCCGTTTTCTTCTTCATCTTTCAGCTTTTTCCACAGCGAGTAAATGACCGAGAACACGTAAACGTAGAGAACCGCGTTGATGAGTTTGTTAACTGAGAATCGAAGAAGCAGGCCTAGTACGGCGATGGCAGCCAGCACAGCAAGAGTGTTCTTGGCTGGTCGGATTTGGCGATGATTCCGCTGAAATTATTTAAAATTTTTAATCCTAAACTTTAACATTTTTCTTTGTTACAACTTACATTCTGAACTCCCCGGACCAGCAAGACGCATACAATCAGATAGATTGATGATATCACCAGGATAAGCACCAGCGTCATGATAAGAACATCCCGCAAAGTCTTCTCATCACTAATTTTCAAGATTTCAAGGTCTGCGTCATCCAGATTATCGTGCAACAATCGCATTTCCTTGTCCATGCAAACTGCGATAAGCAAAAGAACGCACACAGGCAGGATAAGTCCGTTTGTGATTATCCCGAACCAGCCCAAGAACTGCCCGCCAGTCTCGAGACTGAAAATTAACAGGAACTTGTCGAGCTTGAACATTTTATCTGAAAATTTATGAAAATTGTGTGCTTGAAAACAGTTTTGACGGAAATTTACTGAAAAGGAAGAAAACTGGGACATGCGTAGATCAACAGCTGTGGAGAGAACGAAAACGAGAGTTTTTATATGGATGACACATTGAAAGATTTTATTTTGATCAACGGATTTCTGTTCACAACGTGACTATGTTGTGATTATACAAGCTGAATCTGGCCGGAACTCCACTTGGTTCTTGGCTCAATGAATCAATTACGAGAAGAAAGTAAAAATTGATTACGAACGGAGCTGCAAACCAAATGTTGAGTGCTATACAGAAATACAGGCTGATGCATGACAGTAGCAAGAGCATCCACAAAGCGGGCTGAAGTTTCCATCGAACGTGCTAAAATAATGAAATAAGTGTAATCAAGAGTCATCTGAAGTTTGGTGTCACTTACTGAGTCAGCAGCTTGAATCAACAGCACAGAAATAATGCAAACCAGGCTTTCGAGTACTAGACCGATGAAGAGTGCTGCGATAATTGCTGCAAGAGATTTTTTTTCTTTCAATTGCAATTTTTTATTTTCAAAGTTATTCTTACTGTCCCTGGACGCATCCATCAATTCAGTTCCAACCAGAAAGTCTTCAAGCATGTCATTAGATGACACAAGCA
Organism: Belgica antarctica; assembly: GCA_000775305.1. NCBI lineage: Eukaryota > Metazoa > Arthropoda > Insecta > Diptera > Chironomidae > Belgica > Belgica antarctica. The sequence goes on from JPYR01000252.1 coordinate 27,836, forward strand.
CAGCAACAAGCAAAAATGCCTCAACGTAAAACGCCATGAGCGATAGAATCAAAAAAATCCATCCAATCATTCGAGCGCCTTCGCAAAGGCGGAAGAATATAAGAAAATTGTTTAATCTAAACATCTCGCAACGATATATTAGTCTTAAATTTGGGACAAAAAGTTGAACTTGTTCACACCACAAGAGTTCACAGACTGATGCAGTAAACTGTTTCCTGCAGGCCAAACACGATTTCAGAAACGTCTTGAGCTGTTTATCAAGACTGTTTTTGTGACATCATTCAATCTTCAGAAGATAACAGTTCTGACACTTTGCATCCTTCTCCATATGCTTCCGTGCATCGTAATTTACGAACATTCTTTACGATTCGTAACCATTTGTATTCAAAATGAACCTGAACCTGTGTGAAAAATGCGAACTAGTTTCACTGCTTTGGATTGATTTGGTATCAGCTAAGACATCTCCACGATCAAACAACAAAAATCTATAGTTGGGAATCGCTCCCAAATTTTTTCTCCTGCATTTAAGAAACCAACAGCAGTATGAACATAACTACAAAAAAATAGCAATTTCAATGTCCTGCAACCAAATTATATGTTCAACCTGATTTCGTCAATTCACATTTGCTAAAGTCTTCAGATTTTTTTTCACTCCTTCGCAGTTCGTGAAAGAAAAAATCATAAGAACAGCTGCAGATATAGCGCTTGGAATTAAGGTGGGCCACCCAACGATGAAACCTAAAAACACAGTTTGAAACAAAAACTTCAGAAATGCTTTTAAAGTACAACAAACCTCCAGTTTTTAGTGAAAAACAGCACAAAAACTTTTCGACTTTTCGACATTTTGCTTGGAAAAATTAATTTTTATAGTGGAAAATTCTAACGAAAATATATTAATCATTCAAGATGAACTGGAGAACTGAAATTGAGCTTCTCGTCTTGCTTCATTGGTTTAAACAGCACTTGAGTTTTAAATTTTAAAAAGTGACTAAAGCATTCATAATCATATCCTTGTTCAACTGCAGCGATGCATTGAAAGCTTTAATTCTCTGAAATCATCATTGAATGAATTCACACAACTGATAACTCAATGAAACAAATCGTATTGCAACAGCTTGCTGGCACGTATTGGCGTTGAAGGTTTAATCTTCAAAAATGTTTAAAGTGGACCTTCAAAGATCTTGCTTCTGTTACGATCCTTAATGTGTATTCTAAGAAAGTTTTCACACAGTTACGTTTTCATTTACGTGTCCAACTATGAAGTACAACATACAGAATTCAATAATATTTTAAAGTCTAGCTTGATTTTGGAATATTTTTATCATAAATATAAAGTTATTGAAACGCTCGTTGTCGAAAGTGTCAAGGTCAATTGTAAAGTAGAAAACATTTCTATGAAAGAAAATATAGAAAACATTATTTAAGTGATTTGTTGATTTTTAATAGAGACACGTTATGTTGTATACTTGTTCATAAATGCATTACAAAACTTAGAAAATGTAATCATCATCATTATCGGGCTAAGGAGGGAAATTATCCCAGAAAACACACTTTAACCCGAGAATCACAAGGCGAGCTTGTGCACCAGAAATTAAAAGGGAAGCGACTAAAGCATTAAGCTTTGTTTCACCCCCGTTTGCCATCGTTTGATGACGACGAAAATTTCCGATGTGCTGATGAAACGATAAGAATAAAAGTTAGCGTGAAGAGTGTACTCTCGCTTTGGCCTTTAAATTAATTTCTCCAATGTGAGCGTTGGGCAACTCAAAGAGTGCCACCAATGACAAACAATGAAGATGTTCTTAAGCCTTTGCGAGAGAGTTTAATCAATTATTTTATTCCTTTTTTGATTCTGATGCTGGTCAATTGGATCGTTTGTGTGCAGTTTTGCTGAGTGTGTTACGAATTTCTGGTGGTATTTGAAAAATACTTAATAACTAGGAAGCGCTTCTTGTGGTGCTTTAAAGCATGATCCGTTGCGGGTGGATTGAAAATGTTGTTAGTTCTTATTTTTGAAAGCTTATAACCATCTAGATTCATGTTTATTAATCGTCTGCTATTAACATTTCATTTTCAGATGATATTTTTTTTTAATTTTTGGTTTGTAAGAGTTTGATTAATTAAGCTTTAGCTGCTGGCGCGTGGTACTGTGAAGTAAATCCACGTTCAAACTCTTCTCGGACTTTAAAGAATAGCGAGTAAATGCAAACGAACAAATATCCGTAGAACAATCCGTTGAAAAGGCCACCAACGATTCCGGTGCTTGTGAATGATAAGAGATTGATTAAACTGCAGATTGTGGCAACGGCAAGCAAGATGACCATTGGCTTGATCTTGTTGTGGTTGCGCTACAAGAAACAAATTTCATTAAATTCAGAATTATTGCAATCACAAAATTCTTACGTTTGATGTTCCAGAAACGCACAGCCATCCGATGACAACAAATCCAATTGCAAAAAGCGCAGCAATGAAGAGGAAGACTACGAAGACTGAAAAAACAATTAGACACGCCTTTCGCAAGAACATTCCACTCAACTTACAGGTTTTTCCAGATGCACAGTATTCGTCGAATTTCTCGATAACTTCGCCATGATTAGCTTCTCTGATGATCTTGTCCATTTCGGCACATGAAGTGATTGCCAATCCAACTGCTGCGATTGACAAAGTCAGGAACGACAAGGAATTGAAGATCAAAGTCAGCCAGCCGAGGACATAGCCTAAAGAAAACAGATTTTAAAACCGTTTTTCGCACATTTTGATAACAAACCTCCGGTCTCGAGCTTCAAGCAACACAAAAAATTCTCAAATTTAAGCATTTTTCGATGAATCTGGTTTCCTGAATTTTTGATAAATGCGAAGCGAATTCTAAAAAGTCGAAAATAGTTACAAAATGTCAACACTAACACAAATCAAGTACAATGATCAACGATCGTATATCGCAAAAAAAAATCAACCGGCGCATATATCGGAATGCCGCGCCAAACTCAATCGTATGACATTTTCGTGATTAGCAAACGTTTAACATACAAAAAAGTTTACTAACATGCCAATATTGAAGTGTTAAGAAAATTAAGTTTCGGATACAAACGTCTGGACAGCTCAAGTTCTCGAGATAAACTGAAAATGAGGGAATAAATATAATTTTTGAGTTTTGCTTTTTGCTTTGTTGTGTTTGTTAAGGCAACGATGAACAGTGTTTCTTCAAAAACAGTCACTAACACTGAGAAACATGGAAATCAAGAGATGATCGGTGTTGCCATGTTTCGAGATCTTCACTTTCTGAATGTTTTGGGTTTGGATACACGTTCAAGAATTTTTAATACGCAGTTGTTGAAAGAATCGATGTTGAGTTTTTATTTTGGTAGAAAAATTACACAAACATTGTTTTGCAGACTGCTTTGATGTTCAATAAAAAAAATTGTCATCACCTTTTCAGTCCACCCGATTTTTTTTCAATTGTTCATAGTGTATTCCGCATTTATTCCATTGAACGCATAAAGTTCGTATTTTGAACACTAAACACTCCTAAAGTATTTCAAATGTGATAAACTTTCATAATCTCAGAGCAGCGATATAGTTTTAAATATCATATCCGATAAAAATTGATTCAACGATTAAAAATGTTAGACTCGGTCTTACAAAATGCAATTGATATAATTTTTGACTAGTTTCTTAATGAAGCTTTCAAATGAATTCAAATGAAGACGGTAGAAAAAGTAAAACTTGTGTAAATTCAGTGAAAAATAATGTAAATCTGATGCAGCAGACAACACGACCGTATTTGAGAAATTTGAATTTTTTGTATGGGATGACTGCTAAAGACTGCTAAACCATACAAAACCGTTCAAATTTGCCAAATACGTTCGTGTAGTCCGCTGCATCGTAAATCTTTAGCTCAGCCTAAGTAGTTGCCGCCTAAAGGTGCGACTGATCACAAGTTTTATTTCTCTAAAATTGATGATGATATTGAAGTTTTCCAGCAACTTTTGAGTTATCGAGAGAAAAATGCGAGAGAAACTTTTCAAGTCACAATAAACCACCCATGCATCCACTTATTTGTGTCGGAGGGTCATACAACGTGTATAATTCCTTACCAAATAAAACAGTGAAGCATTACGGATATTTGTTTCTTTGCATTTACTCGCTCTTCAAAGTCCAAGAAGAGTTTGAACGCGGATCGAGCATTCATAGCGCAACATTAAAGCCTGATCAGATTTTCCAGGAATCCAGAAATTCTAGATTCTGAAAATGTTATAATGTTAATTGAGATAACAAAGATAATGCTTTAATTTCACTGAAACCAATGCTAATGACCAAGAATAAACTATATCTAACGGAATAGAGAAGTTTTTGTAATGACCGATTTATGGTTTTAATTTTGTCGATTTGATTTTGTAACCAGATAACCTAGAGGTGGGCCAGATAGCGTTTTCGCGTGACAATTTGATTTGAATTTGCTAGTTCATGGCCTACCAAAACATTGCAAATTTTCGAGCGGACACCAAAATCGTTGTGTCCCGAGAAATTTTTGTTAAAAAAAGTCACACACATTTTCTAAAATCCAGAAAGTGAACAAAAATTATTCTTAAATTATTCACTCAAATGTTTGTCAAGTTTGGGAAGTTCTTAACAGTTTAAATTAAACCAACTTAGTATTAATCGACATTTTAGATCTTTCAGCGGCAATTGGTGATGTTTCCACCACTCAAGTCTTCGAGGTAAGCTTTAAATTTAAGGTAATTTCGGCGAATGTCGTTTTGTTTCCGTCTTTTAATTTCGATTTTTTTTTTTATTTATTTAAGCCTGGTTTCAGTCCCTTTGGACAAAGGCATGACACGGAACAAAAGTCATTACAATGCTGCAGTCCGTTTCTAACAAATGCTTGAATGTCTGCTCCATCCAGAGAACGTTGTAGGTAGAAAATCTCAAAGCTCCAAGAGTTTTCCGCTGATAAAAATCCATCCATCGTTGATTGTCTCGCAATAGTCTTTTGAAAAGATTCTCGGTGCGTTCTTTGGAGCGAATACAGTTGACAG